>CAUYPO010051379.1:0-53770 GCA_963574435.1 Cheirogaleus major | reverse complement strand
CCTATCATTACATGTAGTAATAAAAATTTAGTATAATAATAAAAATGATGATATCTTTTACCAGACCAGGGTTTACTTTGTTGTGAAAATGATAAAAGCAATCCTCTTATGTCCTTGCTGACATGTGTCCTTAGCGTTCCGTCTCCTTTGGCTTTCAATGTCGGGAATTCCAGGGCATGACCGCTTCTTCGCTTTTAGAACGCGTGTGTCTTAGTTCAGCCTCTCTTCTTGCCTTCACTTTCACATTCTGCCTTCACCCAGGCCTGCAACGGGCAAAAGAATCAACTTGACTTTTTTTTTCTTAGATTTTTTTTTTTTTTTTTCAGACAGAGTCTCACTCTGTTGTCCGGGCTAGAGTGCTGTGGTGTCAGCCTAGCTCACAGCAACCTCAAACTCCTGGGCTCAAGTGATCCTCCTACCTCAGCCTCCCGAGTAGCTGGGACTACAGGCATGCGCCACCATGCCCGGCTAATTTTTTCTATATATTTTTAGTTGGCCAATTAATTTCTTTCTATTTTTAGTAGAGACAGGGTCTCACTCTTGCTCAGGGTGGTTTCGAACTCCTGACCTCGAGCGATCCGCCCACCTCAGCCTCCCAGAGTGCTAGGATTACAGGTGTGAGCCACCGCACCGGGCCTTTTTCTTAGATTTTATTTGAATGGTATTGTTGGAAGAAGAGTTTTTGTTTGATTTTTTTTTTTTTTACACTTACTCTTAGCCAACAAGTGGAGAAGCAATAAGGCTTTTTGGTTGTTTTTTAAACCTCCCCTCGTCCATCCTATTTCCTGGCAGGATTTAGAAGCAAGAGGCCATAACACACATTTTAAAAAATCCTTTACATCTGTTCCGGATCTTTCTCATGCTTCTCCTTCAGCAGACTTTTTATCCTTGTGGACTCTGAGCATCAACCGTGAAGTCTGTGGCCCCAGTACAGGCTTGCGTGATGCGGATACGGTGTTTTAAGGGTTGTTTGGGGGAACCCTTAAAGATGGATCTGAAACGCAGTAGGCGTTTGCTGCTGTCTAACGGCCTCTTATCATGAACATAGGATTCACCATTTGTCTTTGTACCGTTTAACACATTAAATCTACTTATGAAATGGGGCGTCACTGAGACAGTGCTTATGAATAAAGCCTCTTTATGGACTTCACTCACATTCAGTCTTGTTTCAGGCTCACATGGCCACCATGAGCCCTCTCTGTTCGCTGGTGCTATCCACACAAGGTTCACGTGGCCTGCGTCTCTTGTGTTTTCTGATCATATGGCCCACTATTATGAAAACACAGATGCCTTTGACCTGGACTCTTGTTTTTTTCACCCTGACAGTTCTTGGAATATTCGGATCGTTCCCAAACTTTAGGCTTCAGAGTAGCTGAGGTCGATTTTCATTTTGACTCGAAATTTCACACTCGCTTGCCTTCAGAGTATACCTCTTGTAACTTGTTACCTGGGCACTTGTCAGAAATGGTTAGCCGCTCGGTTCCCCGTCCATCCTCGCCCCATGCGCCTCTGTTTTGTGCCTTGCTACCTTGGAGGTGGAGCTGAGAGAGGTCGTGTGAGGTCTCAGCACCCTCGGGGGTCTCGTCCTGCAGCTTAAGGACTCAGGCATGGAAGCGGGAGTTCCCCACGTCAGAATTGCTATTTTAATTACTGTCTGTGTTTTGCATGAAAAAAACATCTTTATAACAACATAGTTTGAAGTTTCCATTTTGTGTTTTGATTTCACAGTTGACCATGAATGATTTCAGTGTGCACAGGATTATTGGACGAGGAGGATTTGGTGAAGTGTATGGTTGCAGGAAAGCAGACACTGGAAAAATGTAAGCTTTCGGTGCTCGCAAAGTTTACTGCAATTTTTAAGAAGACTTTATGTTTGCATCAAAAGACAATCCCTATATAGACTTATGGAAGCCTGTGACCTTGCTTTTGAAGTGATTCACCTCAGAAAGAAACAGTCTGCATTTGGTAAACGTGGTGAATGAGGGCTGGAGCCTCTACCTCGTAGGGCTAAACGGGAAGTTAGATGGTAACCCCGCATTGCGTGCCCACCATGATTCGGTGCGTGGGCGAGGAGCCCCGGGGATCCAGAGATGAGCAGGAAATGATCCAGAGATGAACAGGAAGTGATTCTTGGCAACCGGGGGCGGGTTACGTGCAGCCTCCCCATCAGATAGTACCAAAAAAAAAATTTCTTTACTTTGCAGAAGAGAGACTTCTTTTTTTCAGCAAAGATCCACCGATTATTTAGTAGAAGCAGTTTTGGGCGACAGCTTTTGGGGAGATGTCGATTCCCGAGACTGGTAGCCGAGGTGTTGGAGAGAAGGACACCCTGGTGCTGGTGACCAGCGAGCGTGGTGTCCGTCACTCCCCTCAGTAAAGTAAGTGCACCTGAGCCAGGTAGAAGGCTCTCTGGAAAGTGAACAACGGTGGAATTCTTAAGTGTGGGAATTTTTTTTTTTTTTTTTTAGCAGAAGCCGTTTAAGTGAACATATTTTTGAAAGCAAAAGAGAATGGAAGACTATGATGTGATAGACCCAGACCTACAGGTCTGATTAAGTGGCAGGCATGTTAGAACACATTGCTCCATCACAGCCTACAAGTCACCACTCAGCCTCTGCGCAGGCACTTCCTGGGGTTGGGAGCTGACGGCTCTACCAGGAAGTTCTTCCCGATCTCAGGAAGGTCCAATAGTTGGCATGTTTTTTGGTATTTGGGGACTGCAGTTTACCTTCGCTGACTTGTGCCCATCAGTCATCGCCCTGCTTTGGGCCCCCACATGGGGTGAATCTGATGCCTGGCGCGCAGGAGTTTGAAGTCTGGGGTCGTGCTGGGACAGTGTCGCCCGGTGATGTAGAGCCATGGTCCTGGTGCCTGCCAGCTGGGTCAGGTTCAGCTTCCACACGCGGTGCCTTGGACAGAGTCGCCCGTGTCGTAGTCTGTAACATAGGTATAATCAAAGCAACTCGTGGTGAGAATTAAATGAGATCATACACTGTAAGGCATCTGGAAGGCTGCCTGTCCTGCAGTGAGCGCTCGTAAGGAAGAGGGTGCTGAAACATACAGGCCTCTGCAACACTTTCGCATGAAACAGTTCTTTCCCATTCTGTTCACACAGCGAACTTTTTTATACTAAATGATATGCTTGTTGCTTGGCACATTTCATTAAATTTTGTTTGTTTTGCTTCATCATTGCAGCTTGTGGAGGTATTTAGGATACCTCGGCTGTCACATGAAGTAGAAGTAAATAATACCAATTTATCTCTTTGCACACATTTATTGTTTCACTTAACTCTCAGAAACAGCAAGTTGGTGGCAAATAGTCTTCTCTCTGTTTTATAGATTGCGGGTAGACAGTGCTCAGGAGGCCCACAGCTAGAAAGTGGTCTAGGAGTCCTCACTGCTGTTCTTCCCTGACTCAGGGCTGCCAGGTGCCCGGGCCCTGGCTCTTTGGGCCATCAGTGAGTCGCCCCTTACACCCTCCAAATGGAGCCCCAGGATGTACATGCTTACCCTGTGGCCCGGGGCCCATGTCTGTCATCTGCTCTGGTCTGCAATTTAAAGGTTTTATTAAAAACCATCTTGGTAGAAAGTGGTGATAGAAATAGCATGAAGCATTTTAAAAATTCTTTATCATAAAAATGAAATATTTAAAGGACACGTAGCTTCATGATGTTCTCAATATTTGATCTCATTGTTAAGCCAATTGTCAATTGACTCATTAGAAGAACTCCTGGAAAAGTGGATAAAAATATCAAATTTGAACAGTCCTCTCTGTTTTTATACAACTCAAACATGATAAGTTATGATCAATAAGAAATAGGTAGATTTTCCGTGCCCTACAATGCTAGGATGATGGTCTCTCTTGCATGCCTGGGCTATGTAGAGTACTCCATCAACTGGGAATTTGTATTCATAGTTACACACACAGAATTTTCAGCCCCTGAAACATGTATAAAAATGCTCGCAAGAATTCCCTTTTAGCTTTCTATTGTCCTTCTGGGAAAGCTCCTTGTTTTCTTTAATCTGTGATTATAGAATATGCCAAACAAATTGTCTCTATATTTTCTTAACATGAGTTTATGCCAAGTTTTCAGAAATCTTAAGTTGTTAATTGGTTATTCTCAATTAACTTTGACCAATGATAAGTAGCAAAATCCTATTGATTCTTTTTAGTATTTGAAATATAATAACTTAAATGTCAAAACTGAAAGCTCCCGCTCGGGCAGTGTAAATGCAATATATGTAACCTAAACATCTGTGCCCCCATAAAATTTTGAAATTAAAATAAAATAAGAACAAATCAATAAAATAACATTTTAGAACATGCTCTTTTGAATGCATGCCTTCCCTTCCCATTTTGTTGATTGTCACTGTTTCAGGGTCTTAAACTCTATACACTCTTATAAAAACTTGACTACTGATGAATTCACAATTCCTGCCTGCTAAATATGATACAAATATCCCCCCATTACCAGTAATAATAGGCAGCAGCATTATACAAAAAAATTACCTCACTGAATTGATTTATATCCATCTACTTTCTATTTTATTTAACTGGAACTTCATATAATGGTAGAAATATCTTAAGTATTGCCTGATTTTTTTTAATAACACATGTAAAATAAAAATATTTCTTGCATGGCACTTGGGTGCCATTTTCATTCTTTTAAACATTGCCTGAATATTTAGAAGCTTTCCCCAGTATGATGTGTATTGTTTAAATCGGTCTAGATATATTACAGTATGGATTTTTCAATAGTATTTATATTTCTAGGTATGCAATGAAATGCTTGGATAAGAAGAGAATCAAGATGAAACAAGGAGAAACGTTAGCCTTAAATGAAAGGATTATGTTGTCTCTTGTCAGTACAGGAGTAAGTAGTCAATTCCCAGCGCTGCTTTTTAAAATTTGTTGTTTGTTTGTTTTATAGCAGGATGATTTATTATTATTTTTCTTCTAGCTGATTACAGGTCTGGCCAGCCCTTAGGTGGGCTAGAATTTGATATTATCTCTTATTTGATTTTACAAGTTAGAAGAACACTGGCAACCTTCATTATGCAACCCATGACTTCTTCTTTACTGCCTACTGTTTGTCTTTGACTTCCTTCTTTGCGGAATATGGTAGCAGAGATGGCAGAAACTAATTATAGCAGAAGAAATTCACTTGAATATAGTCAAGAATTGACTATATAAGAAGAAGGACTAATCTGGAGAGGAAAAAGTTTGTAGCTCCTGCCCTTTAGAAGCAAATAGAGAGGAAGCAGCTGGGTTAGTCAAGTCTGAATCGTCGTTTCGGGGTTTGTCCCTGCTTAGTGTTCCATTTGAGGGTGACTTTGTCTTCCTCTCAGCACATACTTCTCTGTTTACTGGCCTTTCCATTTCCAGCACTATATTTCTACCTATTGAACGTTCTAAACTATCATTTTCAGCTCAACATCTGTGAAAACTAACTTGTACCTTGTACCTCCGTTCCTTGCAAACTGGCTGCCCATTCTGATTTCTTCTTCTGTTAATGGTATTAACCAGGATCAAACTCTTGGCCTTTATTTATGCGCACAGATGCCAGTGTATATGAAGATACATCCAGGAAAACTTACTCTTCCAGAAAGTTGTGCACGCGTGCCTGCAGAGTAGGTCAGGGAGTCGCCACGCAAAGGGGGAGGGGCACGGGATGGGCGTGGAGTCGCGGGGCTCTTAGTGTGTAGCTCACATGTGAATTTAATGTTAAACACCCAAGCCAGGAAGGTGTATATGCAGTGAGAAATGTGGGAGACTTCTAAACACACAGTTGGATTCTAAGTAAGGTCATCTTCGCCAAAAGGATTTGAAAGACTCAAATTTTAGTGGTTAATCAAAGAATGAATAATTCTTTTCAACGAGTGAGCAAGGAACCCGAGACCCTGAGAGATAAATTTCTTTGCCCCAATTCTCTGGACTCCCTGGTCAGTCTCTGGCCATTCCCTGGCCAGGGCTCCTTTCTTATTGTTCCTTTATAGTCTATGTGTTTTTTATCACCTGTATTTATTGTACTGTGGTTTATATTATTCTAGCATTAGTTTTAAGTGCTTTTAGAAGGGCTCTTTGCCGTTGAAGCAAAGAAATAGCATAATTTAGCTGACTTGTAACAAATGTAAACTCTGTAGCCATAAATAATTTCTAATTACCTGCCTCTACTTCTCCATGTATGGACATTAAGCGTTTCAAATAAGAGTCACTCTGTGCACATGACCAAGTTTTTGACTGATTGGAATGGAAACTAAGCAGTGTGCACACTGTATTGGAGTCAGCGTGAATGGCAATGGCTTCTAATTTTTGTTGGAAATGTCCGTGTCTTAAATTTCAACTATGGATGTGCTTACGGAATGAAGATTTCAAGTAGTTATTAAAATATTAATTTCTAATGGGTTATCTCAAAGCTTTGGATAGTTGTGCTCAAAGCCTATGGAAAAAATGTTTTGATGTTGCAAAAATCTAAGTACAGTTTTCATGTAGATTTTTTATACTTATTTGATTCAGGAGAGGGGGAAATGTGGTTAAGTAGGTGTATAGTTTCACACTGGTGTAACCCTAGGAGAATAAATTAAAAATTGGGGTTATATTGGGGTCCTACTTTGAACTAATTAAAAGAATTGTTCATATTTTTTATTCAAGTATCACGACTATATGGCATTTTAAAAAATTTATTTGGTTAAGATACATAATCCAACCACAAGAGTCATAGTAAGATTATTTGGAATTGGTTTTGCTGATCAAAGGGCACTTTTTTATAGGGCTTCAGTAATCCTTAATTTAAACTTAGCTTATTAGGTGACACTTTAGATCAACCTGTGTCAGCAGGATTTCCTGCGGTGTGGACTTGAAACAGAACTATGTTTATTCACCATAGTTTTCTTGTTACTGAAAGTTTGTTTTAGGCTTTTTTTTTTAATCTCAAATTGAGTATTCCTACTCCCATCCTCCGAAGAAACAGTAGGAAGTCCTGTTCCCGCTTTTTTTTTCTGTAATTCTCGGATGGTAAAAAGAGAAATATGCATGTTTGAGAACCGGCGTGAGTATGTCCACAGCTAGGAAGAACGACCAGCAAGTTCGTTCAAGTCATCTAGGTCTGCGGTCCCCAACCCCTGGCCATGGCCCATCACTGGTCCACGGCCTGTGAAGAAACAGGCCGTGCAGGACCACTTGAGCTCTGCACCCCCTGCCCCATGACATCCCACCCCCAATCCCCAGTCCGTGGGGAAATTATCTTCCATGAAACCAGTCCCTGGTGCCAAAAAGGTTGGGGACTGCTGATCTAGGTCCACTGGAAGTGTTACTCATTCCATGAGTCACAGTTGGGTGTCTAGCTTGTGCAAGGTGCTCTGCTGCCAGCTGGGAGTCCCAAAACCTGACTTCTGTCCTTGCTCTTACAGAGCTGCATAGAATGGGAAAAGGTGGTATTATTCAGATAACTTCAGAAATGCACAGACAACTGGAACATGTCGGGAGAGCTATGAAAGCCAGGCACATGGTGCTTGGAAGGCACCTAGAGGTGGAGATGTGGTCAGTGCGTGCTCCTCTGAAGTCATGGTGACCTGGGCAGGTGCCAGCACGTGGGTGGGCCCCGGGGCACATGAGGTCTGAGGGATTGGACGAGGGCAGTAGGATCTGTGGCCGTGAGCGGAGTGGAGCAAGGTGAAGCTGCAGAGAGATGGTGAAGAGCTTTCTAGGCCAATACTGGGGAGCTTAAACAATCTTACAGCAATTGGAAACAAAGTGTTTTAACTAGGAAGATACAGGATCACTCTTACCATTGGAAGAGATTGCGCTGACTGCAGTGTGGGGGACTTTCTTAAGGAACTACTTCATGGTCCTGTTTTATCAGCTCTTTATAGAGTTCCTGAAAAAGCCAAGCTATTTTGCTCATTCTTGGTAGGAAATCAAAGAAGACAGTTCCTTGTTTGGGAGCTTTACTGAAGGTTCTGCCTCTCAACATCCACGAGCTCTTATTACCACTGATTGGTGATCAAGGAAGAGCCCCCAACCATCTTTCTCTTTGGAACCACATCGCACCGTTCATTCAGTTGCTACTTGTCTTTTCACGTTGGCCAGTATTCAGTTGTCTGTGTCCCGGACCCCACGTGAAAATCATGACGGTGTCTGCGCAGCACCTTGAGAGATGGGGACTGCAGTCAGTGATCTCTGTAGAGGTAACCAAATCTGATTCCTTTACCTGCGCATTTATTTTACATTGTCTCAAAGAAAGCAGTGAAAACAGATTTTATTAGGTAACTGCCGACAGGAGGGGAAACAGCTAAGCTCCATTCTGACTTGCGCAGAGATGACCGGGTGTTTTAAAGGGAGAATGGGGGTGGGGTGCACTGCAGGGGCTTCAGGAGACTCAGGGGAATGAAAAACAATAAAATGTGTGAATGGGGGTTCGGTCCAGGTGAGACCCATCTGGGGTTGCTAACTGGTGCCTACCCAGGGTAGGCCCTACCCTCCCATGGAGGCTGGAAGAAGGGTCCTATCTTTGGATGTTGGCTGGAACAAATGGTAACTCCTTCTGGCACTTGGAGCGGACCAAGGGTCATCCCCGGAATGCAGTCTTGAGGTGTTAGAAACTATCTTAGCGTTTGTCCAAGTCTTCATAGGTCAAGGTTGAGGCCTAGTCGAAAAGAGGGCTCTGAGGATTCTGGCTAGAGTTGGGTCAAGGAGGAACCTTTCTAATTGCTGGGGAAGCCTTTGTAAGGTGCATAACACAGCAAGAACTCGGAGAGGGTCAGGAGACTGAGGGTTTGAAACTATCTCAGGCAAGTCATTTCCCTTTCAGGGGGCCTTAGTTTCCTTGTCTTTAAAATAGAGAAGTTAGGCCGGGAGTGGTGGCTCGTGCTTGTAATCCTAGCACTCAGGGAGGCCGAGGTGGGAGGATTACTCGAGGTCAGGAGCTCAAGACCAGCATGAGCAGCAGTGAGACCCTGTCTCTACAAAAAAATAG
This sequence comes from Cheirogaleus major, assembly GCA_963574435.1. Taxonomy (NCBI): domain Eukaryota; kingdom Metazoa; phylum Chordata; class Mammalia; order Primates; family Cheirogaleidae; genus Cheirogaleus; species Cheirogaleus major. Next base: position 44,795 of record CAUYPO010051379.1, on the reverse strand, counting down.
AAAAATTAGCCGGGCATGGTGGTGTACCTGTAGTCCCAGCTACTCAGGAAGCTGAGGCAGGACGATTTCTTGAGTGTGAGAGTCCGAGGTTACAGGGAGTTATGATGACGCCTCTGCACTCTACCCTGGGTGACAGAGTGAGACTCTGTCTCAAAAAAAAAAAAAAAAGAGAGAAGTTAGATCAGGTGTTTTTTTTTTTTTTTTAAAGAGCCCTTTCTACCCTGATAGCCAACAGTTATACATCTAAAATTAACGTCCCGTCTTAATAACGTAATATTTTAAGGAGACTTAAACCTTTTGCTGTTTTCTCAGGGCTCATGTTCAGAAATCCCGCTTGGCAGGGTCCACTTGCTCCCCGGGGAAGCAGGCGCGGTTGCTGGCTCAGGCGGGGAAGGACCCAGGCTCTACCAAGTTCTAGGTCCGCCCACTTCTCTGCTCTGCACACGAACTGCTCAGCAGATCAGGAACAGAGCACGTGGGGACCCGACTAGGGAGGGAACGTGGTGTCTGGAGCAGGATGAGACGGCCATCGTCAGAGGCTGATGGAAAGGTCTGGCGAAGCGCAGACGGGTTCCCAGGAGGACAGTGCCCGCTGGAAAGGCCGCAGGGCTTTCCACGGGACAAGGACGGCGCCTGCATTTCACCTGTTCAAGGCAAAATGAATCTTGAAGGCAGCAAATACTAACATCATCTCAGCAGAACTCTAAGGAAAACTAAATAGCCACAAAATGAATTTTGTAATTCTTTCTGGGGAAATTTTTCTTCGGGAGATATATGGAAATTGAGTTCAAGTTCATGATTCTCTAGCATTAATATATAGGAATGTGTCAACGCAAAGTTATATGTTCTTAATAGAGAGGTTTGAACAATGCGAATTCTGTTTACAGATTATTCTGTTGAAATCTGGATATTTTCTTTGGAATTTAATAATTTTGCTTGTCTGTTAAGAAAGTGGGTATAGATAGTCACTGTCATTTTTAAAAATTTGAATCAGTTTAGTGACAGGTATACACTGTTTGCAAAGAACCAGGATATAGTAGATAAAATGGATCTAAATATTATAGATCTAACAGATGTAGCCTAGCACTGATGACGTTTCGCAAGGGAACCCATGCACGTCGTCAGCACCCAGACCAAGAGACAGAAAGTCACCAGTGTTCTAGAAGTCTCCCTGTGCCCCTCTCCATCACCGGCCCCATGCCCAAACCGGCCACTATCCAGATTTCTAACACCATGGTTTATTAAGAACTCTGCTAATTTTGTTTGAGCCTCGTGTAAAGGTGCTCTTCTGTGCCTGGCCTCTGTCACTCAGTGTCCTTGGTGAGATTTCATCTGCGCTGCACACGGCTCGTCTTTGCAGCCCGGCAGCAGGGATCAGCAAGCTGGGCGTGGCCAGGGACCAGATCCAGCCTGGGGCTTTATTTTGTACAGCCCGTGAGTTGAGGATTTTTTTTTTTTTTTTTTTTACATTTTCAAAGGATCGTAAAGAAAATAAGCAAAGAAGAAGCGATGACAGGGACTGTATATGGCCTGTAAGACCTGAAATATTTACTGTTTTTAGCCCTTTGCAGAAAAGGGTTGCGGACCCCTGCTCAACAGTATCCTATTGTGTAAATATACCACACCTTATCCATTCTGCTGTTGGTGCACAACGTGGGTTATTTCCTGGTTTGAGCTATTTCGAACAGTGCTGTTTGGAACACTCTTGTGCAGATCTCTTGGTGCACATCAGTACGGATTGCTGTAAGGTGTCTACTTCAGAGTGAAATTGCTGGGCAACCTAGGTAGATGCCACCAAACAGGTCACTAAAGTGGTCATGCCATTGTACACTGCCAGCAGCCATATGTGAAAATTTCTTTCCTTCCTTATCTTTCCAACACTTCGTATCATCTGTCTTTTTAATTTTAGCCATTCTCATGGGTTTTGGTGGTAGCATCTTGCAGTTTTAATCTGCTTAGAGACACCTGAGGTTGAGCATCTGTTAATAGGCTTGTGGGCCATTTGGAAATGTCTATTTCAATTTTTTTGTTGTTGTTGTTGCCATTTTTCTATTGTGTCGGTTGCCTTTTTATTGATAGTTAAGAGTTCTTTATATATTCTAGATATGAGTCCTTTGTGTGTTTATGGATTGCAAATATCTTCTCCCATTCTGTGGCTTATCTTTTTACTCTCTTAATGGTATCTTCTGATGAACAGGAGTTCTTAAATTTATTTTAGTCCAATTTATAAACATTTTTATTGTTACTGCTTTTTGTGGCCTAAGAACTCTTCACTTACCCTGAGATCATGAAGATACTCTCTTTTGTTTTCTCCTAGCAGCTTTATTCTTTCATATTTCACATTTAGATCTACATCTGCTGGAGGGGACTTTAGTATATGGTGTGAGGTAGGGGTCAAGGTTTATATTTTATTGTACAGATATCGACTGTTCCAGCACCACTGATTGAAAGGGCCATACTTCTCCCATGCCCAGTTGTGTCACCTTTATCACAAATCAAGTGACCATTTATGTGCGGGTCTGTTTTGGGATTCTCTCTTCTCTTTCATTGGACTGTTTGTCTGTCCTTGGGCTAATACCATGCTCTCTGAATTGTTGCTTTCTAATAAGTCTTGATAATTGGCACTATAAGTTTTCCTGCTTTGTTTATCTTCAAGAGTATCTGAAGTTTTCTTGGCTATTTACACGTCCATAGAGTTTAGAACCAGCTTGTCAGTTTTCATTTTAATTAAGATTGCATGGAATCTATAGATTAATTAGGGGGAAATTGAAATCTTTACAATTGAGTTATTCAATCCCTGACCATGGTATAGTTTTCCACTTTCAAAAGCTAATTTAATTCCATTTATATTCTCAGTGTTTCAAAACAATAACACAAATAACTTTCCAACCCCCTTGGTACGGTTCTTCCAACTTCAGAAGCAGAGATTGAAATGGATATTGGACTAGCCAGAGCCACAGTGTTGACCAACAAAAAGACTAGCAAGACAGTAATATTTTTCTGTAGAATCTAGTGTTTCAAAGAGGATGTAATTAGAATAGATTCATGATTGAATCTGAGTGAGGGAGGACCTTCAAGTTCATCTGCTCCAAGTATTAATGTTGTGTCTCTCTGCATTTTATCCTGTAACGGGATCCATCATTTTACTATGACTTTCAAAGTCACCATGCACGTGTCTGTGCTCAACGCATGGGGCAGGGACATGGATAAAAATCCATAGCATATATCATGTATTAGAAAATAGCTTCAAGAGAGGCTTTTGAAGGTTCTCACCATAAAGAAATGGTAAATGCATGAGGCAATGGATAGATTAACTACCATGATGAGATCATTCTACAACATAAATATGTATCGAAATATCAAACGGTACTCCATAGATATGTACGATTACACCGTGACAATAAAAAATAAACAAATGAATTAAAAATCCTAGATGTGCTTTCCAGGACAGCTTTTGCTTTCTGCATGAACTTTTGTTGTTTCACTCAGGACTGTCCTTTCATTGTTTGCATGACCTACGCCTTCCACACGCCGGACAAGCTCTGCTTCATCCTGGACCTGATGAACGGTGAGCACGGCCTGGGCAGCACGACCGCCTCGCAGACTCCGCCCCCGCGTCACCTCCCAGCAAGTGCGGATCTAGGCAGACTGGCCGCGTGGGTCCTTTCAGATAATTAGAGTCCCCCTGAAATTTGAGGAAACCTTTTGCCCTTCAATTTTCAGTTAAAATTCATTTAAAAATGTTTACTGCAATTTCTCTCTAGACCTCCCACTCTCTTCCCAGGAAATTGAATTTTCTAGAAAAGATTCTCATAGAAAACTCACAATGAAACTTGATTTTTCTGGAATGCAGCTGGCCTAGGTCTGTAATTAGCTTATTTCCTGGCCCTAAACTTTTAGGAATGAAATACCTCCTAAGAATACAGGCCAAAGATAGAAATGTATTTAAAAATCCACTTTGAAGGACTGATTTGGGGCCAAGTACAGATTTGAGCCCAATCTTCTGTTCCTTCTAAATTGATCTTCTAAACGGCAAATGATGACCTTGAGAATGGCGAAAAATATCCAGCTAGAAAAGTCGCTTTCTGACACTAGAAAGTGACCTGGTATATATACAAAGTATTTTTAGTAACAAGGGCCGAAACAAAAAGGCATACAATTCAACAACTTAAATGCCTAGTTTTTTTTTTTTTTTTTGAAGTTCACTTGAAGTTTTATTATGTTTTGAGGATTTGATTTAAAACCACATCTACCCCAAAAATGTGAAGGAATTTCACAAACATAGTAACGAGCAAAAGAAGCCAGACACAGCGGGGTATGTTCTATATGGTCCTATTTATGTGACTTTCAGAACAGGCAAAACTAATGGATGGGGAGGAGGGGCGGAAGAGTCCCCTTTGCCTGACGGGGGCTGGGGACTGAGGTCCTCTTGGGAAAGGGCGTGGGGGAGCCTTTTGGGATGCTGCGAACCCTCTGCATCTCGACCTGGCTGGTGGGGGCTACACAGGGATCTCTGTGGGTGGGGAGAGAAGATGCTACTCAAAACAAGGACAATAAAGTTGGACACACATTGACTTCTGTAAACCAATGGAGGCTTTTCCCTGTGAGTTTATAAAAAACATTCCCTTACCCCATTGGCAGCATTCTCTGTCTCTGTACCTTGAGGCCATCTGATTATTTCCTTTTCTTTCCCCACATTTTATTATGAATAATTTCAAACGCAGAGCAATGCTGAAAGAATTTTACTAGGGACACCCAAACACCCACCACCTGGATTTTATTGGTTAAAATTTTACAGTATTTGCTTTATCAAATATCTGTTTATGTGATCAGTTTTTATTTTTTATTTTTTTTTATATACTGTTTAACACATCGGCTGCCATGTGGGTTGGATTTAACTCCGGCCAGTTTTGACCTCGGGGCTGCGTGAAGCAAAACCCCGCAGTCGGTTGGTGGAAATCTTACTTGTTGATATTCTTATTGTTACAATGAATGTTGACAATTTAATTCTAAAAACGTGGTTTGTGTTGCATATAACCGATGCACAGAAAACAATAAACAACAACAAATTAGAAAGGATCGTTCTGTTTTAATGAAACACCATGGCTCCAAGGAAAAAAAATTTTTTTTTTCTAGTGTGGCAGTCAATGTGTTAAAGTGTTTTGCCAAACTATGGAAACCAAAGATAGGTAGATAGACAAAGCAGAAGCATAGTTTACTGTTTTTTACTGTGTCCTATTTAGGATGACAATGATTTTTATTTCTTTTAAATTAACACGCTTTGAATTAAATTCTGAATCTCTGATACCAGGAGGCGACTTGCATTATCACCTCTCGCAGCATGGGGTGTTTTCGGAGAAGGAGATGCGGTTTTATGCCACGGAAATCATCCTGGGGCTGGAGCACATGCACAATCGGTTTGTTGTTTACAGAGATTTGAAGGTGAGGACAGTCAACAGACTCACTCTGCATAGTAGATATTGTGCCAACGTCCCCCGGAAGTCCCCTTCTCTTTCGTAGAGTGCTCTCCTCTTCCTCATACCCGTCGTCTCGGCCCTGGGGAAGCCGTTGTTGTCTGTGCGATGTCAGTCTCCCCTAGACCAGGCCCTGCAGGGACGGAATGCAGGGCCTTCCCCTTCATCTTTGTCACTTCGGTGCCTGCTACGGTGCCAGGTGCAGCCGAACACTGAGGAATCCATGTTAATTGATTCATTAATGAAAAGCAGGGTAGGAGTTTTTTGGGTGTCACCTAATTTATAACTAATTATCTTAATAAATCCATGAATGTTCACCCAGCAACTGATGTTGCCCCAGCTCTGTGTACAGAGATGAAAACATAAAGCATGTGTATTTTGTATGCCTTATAAACCGGTGAACCAAGGCATAGAACAGCTGCATCCCAGCTCCTCCCAGGAAAGGCCCATCAGTGAGGGGTGCGTTGCTGGATAGCCGGCAGGATTTCTCCCAAAGGCCACTCTCAGAACTTTACGTTGTTTTTTGAGATTGCCTTAAAAATCATGAATAGATTTTTAGATCCCGAAACTGTGTAACCTCTGACTGCCGTGCTTGGGTTTTTCTTCTTGTCCTCTGTGGAAGCTCATTGGCCTAGGAAATAACGAAATAGGAGCTTTCTGTGTTTCTTCTTTGCAGTCCACGGTGCTGGACCCGCGCGAAGGAGGGAGCTGGGAGCTTGCGTAACACGTCTGTCCATGGTGTCTGTCACTCACCTGGTTGTGATGGCCAATGGCCCGAAGACGGGTGGGGCTGAAAGGGACCTTGACAAATTATAGAAGTGATTACAGAAATGATTGTATAAAAATAGAACTAATAATGGGAAGAAAAATGCCAACAGTGACAATTCGCTGATAGGATGAGGCGATTCCAAGAGAATGTGTTTTCCGCTTATTCCAAATTCCTTCTTAGAACCCACAGGGGCCGACTGAAATGTACAGATGATGTTCCTTTCTCTAAGGAGCTAAGATGTCGTGGTTGGCTTTTTAAGGTTGCCTTCTAAAATATTATAAAAATCACATTTTATTTTTGAGTATATCATTTTTTGCACAAAATACTTCCTAAGTTTTAAATCTTTCTGCAAGGTTAAAGAATGATTCCCGTAGTTTTCCTCTGAGCATAAAGAAAAAGTATGTTTTTATTGAATCAGACATTAGACGTTGGTTGGCATTTGACATTTTATTTCCTCATGTGAGTATTGTAGAAGAATAAAATATATGCTGCAGGCCCACGAAGTGCCATTATAATACATTCTAATTTAAATCTGTAACCGGTTTCTAATCATCTTTATGCTTTATTTTTTACTTTCTAAGCTATTTAGTAGGCAGTGGTATTATTTAATTTCTATTCAAACTTAATTCTAGTCACTCATGATTATTCATGCTTCAATTTTATAATAGCATGCCATTATCTTTGTTTCAAGCAAAACAATAGTTGATCTCCAGCAGAAAAACATTATTAAGACGACTATAATTCAATGTATATTCGAGAGAGGAGCTTTGTTTTCCATGGTTATGATGACTAAATCTAATCTTAATGGCTACATTTCATCAGAGTTGTGGTCAGAATCGTATTTGGTCATTTGCTAGGCCCATGCTGCTGCTGTGCTAGCAAACAGAAATGACATTCATCGGGATTGGTGTGGCACCGTGGAATATTTTGATTTCGTAGATCGGTATTTATGCATTCTTGAAAGATGCCTTTCTGTTCCATGCCTCATGGCTTCATGCGTACAAGTCCATGTGGTTCACATAAGCGGAAAAGCTGGTGGGCTCGCTCCCCATTGCTGAGAGGCAAACTCATTCTGGCTGCACGGCACAGGGGAAGGACATGCTTTTAGCTCTGACAAACTGTGGTCTTAACCCTCCCACGTTACCTGCCCGTGTTTCTTTCTCCGATGAACAGAATCCCTCACCTCTGTCATTGCCACTTCTCTTGCTGAAGTTAACATGAACGAGAAATACCACTCTCAGTATCATGCCCTTCTTTGGCGCGATAGCATAAAGCTGTAATTCATGTTTAGCAACAAGCTATGTAAAAACACTAAGATATTAATTAAGCATCTATACTTTGAGTTCCCAGAGCCCCTCTGGCATGTGAGGGACTCTCGAAGACCATATTCTCTTTCTGTTTAGCCAGCAAATATCCTCTTGGATGAACACGGACACGTAAGAATATCAGATCTCGGTCTTGCCTGTGATTTCTCCAAAAAGAAGCCGCACGCGAGTGTGTAAGTAGCGCATCCCCTCCGCTCGCTCTCGTTTCTCCGGTGCCAGACGCTGGCCTGGCCGTGGGCTCCCTCTCTTTTCTCTTGCCAGGGGTGATTTTCGGTAGGGGATCATGCCGGGGCGGGGGCAGATCCAGTGTCACGGGATGTGCGGGCGGGGAGAAGCGCGGTGTGCGTTCTGTCACTGCCTGTGGGGCGCATGAATTGACCCGTGAAGTGACCGCGCCTGCCCAGGGCCAGGGCAGCCTATCGGGAAGAGTCAGGCCTCAGCAAGAAACCCACATTCATGCTGCCTGCATGACCCTAGGTCAGGCAGTTAACCTCTCTGACCCTCAGTCTCTTCATCTGTAAATAGGGGTAGTAGCGAATCCCTGAAAGTTGCCATAGGATAAATGAATGACCCTGTGCCTACGAAGGCGCAGGGGCAGCTGCATAGACCCCTTCGAGGGAGGCCCGGGGCCAAGTGTTTCTCTCTCCATATATTTTCCTTCTTTTTCAAAAAGGCTTTTCTTTTTTTTCTTTTCCTCCCTCTTTATTTTTTTGGATAAGAGATTAGGAATCTCCCCACTTCCACCCCTGCCCCCTCGCTTTTTAAAACATTAAACAAATCATCCACTTGCAGTTCAGGCTTCTAACGGGGGTCACACTGTTAGATTCGGGTGTCGCACCTGTCGTCTACGTGACCTCCAGACATAACCCCTGAGACCACAGCCCTCAGCCAGCACTTGACACCCCAGTGGTCCCTGAACTGCTTCTGGGGGCGGTTGTGCTTCATTTTTCCACGGAGACCCTGGCCCGAAGACTTCTCTCTGAACCCGAGGTTGTTAAAAAGACGCGGGACTATCAGACAGCTCTCCCAGGGCCCTGCAGAGACAGAATGGAATATACACAGGTTTTCATTTCTGTTTCTTTGGTTATCAGATGATCTGGGTGGAAAATATGAACATGTGTGCAGATTGTGGAAAAGCAGGCAACTTTTGCTTTATTTTGTCTTCTTAAATGTCTCCTCCTTAGCACTGAGTCTTTTAAAATCACATTTTATTGTACATCTTGAGCTAACATTCATCTCCGTGTTGAATGGTCTTGAAGAAACTCTCAGGAGTCTCGTTTCATGCCCTCCATGCAGAAAATAAACTGCAGATCCTTTTCTTTGTGTAGCTGGAAGTGAAGCGGTTCTGAATGGCAATACTTTATGAGGGACTGCATTAAATCAAAATTGCCTTTTAAAGCTCTGATCAAATGTTAATAATGAATAGCACCATTTCTGTAAACATATTTCTCTTTTTCTACAGAATCTGGGATACTGTGATAAAAGCATTAGCATTTCGCTAGCACTTTACAGTGATTAGGCCAGAACCCGTGGTTGTAGAAGCTTCTCTCAGGGAGTTCTTCAGACATTTTTAAGAGAATCATTTGAATTTTTAATGCCTCAGCTATTTGGTATGCTAAGTTCTTCAATTTAGTATAGTCATAACTAAATATGAATCCAAGAGTTCATAAGAGTTAATCTTCCAAAGGAATTAACTTCCAGATGTGGGGTTATGTATCTCCTAATAGGGTCTAGCCCACTTTTGACTGTAATTCACGCGTCAGCTCTGAACGGTGGCCCTGGAAACCACAGTGTTTGAAGAGCATCTGTAAAAGGGTAGGGCCGGGAGGGTTGGTCTCCATGTTTAGATTATGATTGGGAGGCCACTACTTTAAAAAGATAAATGCACAACGGAACACTATGTTTTTAAATGAAGGAGGCATTAGGAATGAAGGTTTTGGAGTCAACAGACCTAGATTTGCATTCCTCTTCCAAGCGGTGAAAGCCTCAGTTCCCCCTCCTGTGAAGAGGAGGTAAGGATGCTACCGACCTCATGTGATAGCTATGAGGGTTGAGTCAGCTAATTAACTCAGCAAGACCATTTAGCGTTTGCTGGGTGCCAGCTGCTGGTGATGCCACAGTGAGACAGACCCGATCCCTGACCTCCTGGAACCAGCAGCCCAGAGCACTTTGTCCATTAAATGACCAGAGTGGACGGGGGCGGTGGCCGGGCTGGCAGCACCCGCAGTGTCATTGGCTAAATATCAGCTGTCCCACGCATGCATCGCTAACTACTTTGACTATGTTATCTTCATAGACATCCCATAAATCGTAGGTACCGTCATTCACTTTTTATGTCATGGAAGTTGAGGTTGAGAGAAATTAAGTAACTTCAACCAGGTCACATAGCTGCTGCTGTGTGGGGCTAGAATTATAATCCAACTCTGTCTGATTCCAGAGCTCGTGTGCTCCTTACGCCATACGGATGAACTCCCTGAGGCTTTGAAATGATCTGCTCAGTACTAGATTGAAGATTTTTGGCCAGAATTTCACCCTGAACTTGGTTTCTCAGATCTTTTCAAAGCTATAGATGTAATTCTTGGACTTCATCTAGCAGCCAGCCCATCTACAAAGTAGTGTTACGGTTGAGCTTCCTGATTTGAGCTTGTACGTAATCCATTTAATGGCGGAATCACAAATTTTGTAAACTAGAAGTTAACTATGGAGAAGCCGTGAAAAGTCAAAGGGAGACTTTTGGAGTTGAGCGAATTGTCGGTGACTAATTTGAGTCCTAGCTCATTTTATCTAAAAACGCAAAGCTGTGTCTCGTGTCACAGGGTCTCAAAATGTTCAAGTGTTCATTCAGTATTAACAGCAGTATAAATTGTGAGCAGAATGTTTCAGGAAGCGTTAGTAGCTGTCGTGTAGGCAGAACCAGAAAACCGCAGCGACAGGAAGCCCAGTGTAAGCTTGGAGAACCGACCTGTGACCACGTATTTCATTTATTCTTATAACTCTCCTTTCCAGAAGGGCGATTTGATCCTGAGAATCACAGGTTAAGAGTCCCCGCAAAGGGCTTTGCAGGCAACACTGTAATTAACCCTTCTCAGGAAGTGGTTCTGATGCGCCTCGTAGAAATCCCTCGTGCGCTCCCCGCACGGCTGGCTTGATGACCTTACGCGGTCCAGCTTTAAATTCTGGATGATGGCGCTTTCCCCGAGTGCTAGACCTGCCTTGATGGACCAGCTCCAGTCTTCACTGTTCGATAAAACTCCCCAAGCACTTGACCTCTTAGCCCCAGAGTACGGATTCCGATGGTGATCCAGGATCATTTATTTGAGTTGATTCGTACTGTTGCGGAGCATGAGTTAAAAATGATGATACTAACTAAGAATAGAGATTGAAATCCCCGACGTGGAGTTGTTCTTCTGTGCCAGCCCATGACATCTGTGCGCCCTCGCAGCAGCCCCAGAGGTAGAGGTGTTACCTCATTACCCGTTTTGTGGACGAAGGCGATCAAAGAAGGATGGAGCGACGTAGGGGGTATCCATAATGGCTTTTGCAGGTCCCCTTCGGGCTGCCCCTCTGAAAGTTCCCCACGAGCTGCCCCGGAACAGGCCTGCCCAGCTGTTCGGGGCGGGCTGGAGAGTTCTGGAACAGGAGGGGCTGTAGAGCCGCGGAGAGTGCAGATTGCGTATGGAATGGCTCTCTGCTCACACTGCGTCCTCAACTTCCTGAAAACCGTCTTCCCGCGTGCTTAGTGCTGAGTCCTTTGAATTTCAGCAGCGTCTAAAACCTGACGCGTGATTTCTCCATCTTACACACTCTGGGCTCGCCCTGCCACCTCTTCTCCACCCCGCTGGGATCTGTCACCCACTGCCACCGAGCAGGTGGGGCGGCCCCCACCCGGAGCACGCATGAGCTCAGGCACTCGGCACGGGAGGTGGCGCCGCGCAGGAGCGGGCGTCCCCAGGCCTCGAGGGCCCACGGCTGCGGTGCGGTCGCCTGCCGTCGTCCTCTCCCTCCTCCCTGCCCCCGCCTCCCTCCACTCCACACCCCTCCACCCGGGCTCTGGAAGGGGCAGGAGAACGTCCCTTCATAGCCGGAACAGAGAAGGACTAACGAGATTCAGGTGTCACCTCCCAGACTACAGAACTCGCATTTTTCGTGTCTATTTCATGTGGTCACTTATTTATTTATGTCCATTCCTATACTAACAACGGCCGAAAAGATTGGCTCCCCACCGGATGCCCAAGGACCCAGGTCTGCATGGAAGCAAACCGTCCCCTCCCCTGCGCTCACAGCGGTTGCCATCTTGGGAATGACACGCCGTGGGTGTTTCGTAAGGTGGGCCTGCCCTGATAACCGCTGTGCCTCTCTCTTCCCTAGTGGCACCCATGGGTACATGGCTCCCGAGGTGCTGCAGAAGGGGACGGCCTACGACAGCAGCGCCGACTGGTTCTCGCTGGGCTGCATGCTCTTCAAGCTTCTGAGGGGGTGAGTGAGCCACGTCCTTTTCCTGCCGTCAGCACGGCATGTCCTGGCGTCAGAATGGAGAATATTTCGAAGTGACGAGACCCCAGTGTTATTTGAAATCACACGGAGTTCTTTAAGTCACACGCTGATCTGGAAGATTCTTTCTGTCTCCTAAGAGCGAGAGCAGCTCTCCCGTGGGCTGCCAGACAAGAGCTTACGGCTTACTGGTTTTATTCCACACCATGTAGGCATCGGAACACTTTTAAACCTAAAATAAGACCGCTTTGAAATAGCTCCATTGCTAAGCCATGTTCTGGGAGTAAGTATTATGTTAAAATGTGGATAATTGAAGAAGATAGGATAGGTTTTTTTTCCCCTAGAAATTAATTACTCATGATTCTCTTGTGAGCTTAAAGCATTGTAAGGGTCACCAAAAAAAAAAAAAAAAAAAAAGATAAAGACCCAAAGTAAACCCATTTTAGAAGTTTTCATTTATTGATAAGCATGCTGAAATTAATTTGTGTTTATAAAGCTAATATTATGCTTGACCTTTATTCTAAACTGCCAAAGATGATAAAATAGAGTGGAAAATATTACGAGAGGAAAGCACTCTCAAAATATGTCCTCATGTTGAGCACTTAACAAGTATATTAAGGTTTCTATTAATTTTAAGACTTTTAGCTAATTTAAAGAGAGTTCAATTTTTAAAAAGTTTTTTACTGTCCACTCATAAAGATGCAAAAAGCATTTGACATTAGAATTTCCTAGTCAAGATTTTCCTTGTGATATTTTCCTATGAACACAATCCTGATGGTTTGCTAAACTTTGCAAGTTTCCATCAGAAACTTGAGCACCACTGCATCCTCTTCTTATGTTTAGCACATTCGGAAGACAGGCTGAGTTCCAGATTCCCCCAAAACCAGGTTCCACGCACCCTCTCTGTTTCCTCAAGACTCTGATAACGTAGCTGTTCTCTGTGCACCGTATTCACTTGGGGTCTAAAATCATATTATTGCTTAGAAAGTCGGGTTCTGTTACTCCATAATTGAATTGTTGTGTTTGTGGAGCCTGGATGGCCTTAATTCATGTCATCAGACTAGCTGACCTAATTAGAGAGTTTATGCTAAGTAACCGAGAAGGCCATTTCCCCTGTGAGATGCTGTTCTCCCTGCTCTCCCCACGGGAGCCACTTGTGTGCAGGGAGCCGAGCCCATGAAGACGCCCCAGAGTGTTTGCCTTGGGTGTCTGCAGGAGAGAGGGTCGGGGATGTAGAATCCCTACTTACAGAATTCGGAGGTGATAAAACTCTCTGCAACAGCTAACCTTTCATCGTGGAAATCAACATGTATAACAGGGAAATCTGCAAGGCTTTGGATTTAGGGCTTGGCTTACTTCTTTGTTTTGTTACTCTGGTTGTTAGGATGCCCATGCATAAAAGCTAGGAGGTTTTGGTGTAACACTGTTTTTATTTTTTAAAAGATTGGGAGGGTTTGGTTGAATTATTAACTCTGTATGATCCAACAGTGTGGTTTGCGGCTAGTAAAACGAATTCGGTCTCAGTTGCCATAATTCATGTTTAGAGAATTGAACTGGAAGGTATGAATTCCTTTGTGAAGCCCTGGAGGGGCCTCTACTGAAGATTCTCTTCAGTGTGGCTCTTTTCGGAAGAGCCCTGGTGGACAGGACATGCAGAGGCTGGTCAGGAGGACGCGGCGGATGGAGGAGTTGAGTCAAGAGTGGAACAAAAAGAGCTAGAGAGCGTGGCTTCAATGGAAGATGGGGAGAGCTGAGTACAGAACTTGGGGGAGACGTAGCGGTTGGCCCCAGCTATTGGAAAGCCGTCTTACTGAAGGGGTCACTTTCCTGCTGTATAGCGCCAGAGGGTTTGGCATTTTAAGTAGAAAAAAGGTTGCAGTTTGATACAACAATGTTCATTCAAGCATTCGAGCTGCCCAATGAAGGAGTGTCCTGCCTCACACATAGCAAGCTCCCTGTCACTGGCTGGTGGCCATTTATTGAGCCTGAAGTGGAAAGAATCTTTATAGTGCATGGTAGATAGGATTAGATGAGTCTTCCCCCTAAGATGTATGATCTTATGCCATGCTTTCTGTTACTCGTTCAGCAGTCCTTCACGGACAGGATGTAGCACTAAAACCAAAGAGCAGGAAGTATTTTTTGACTTAAGTGATTTAAATTAAACTCGATAAGCATTTACTGAGTACTTGTAGTATGCATGAGATGGTGCTTGATGCCATGGGGGAAAGAAGGGAGGGAGGGAGGGTGGAGGGAAGGAGGAAGAAAAGGAGAGAGGGAAGGAAGGAGTGAGAGAAGGAGGGAGGGAGGGGGGGAGAAGCCGCAGTTAGTCCTTAGGGAAGGCACAGTCCAGGGGAGTAGACAAGAGGCACACACAGGACCACGAGCTGGGTGGCCTGTGCCACCCACACGGCAGTGCCACTCCGGAGAAGCACACGTGGGAGAACCGTTCTCACTTGGAAGCACAGGGCTGGTCCAGGTCTGGGAGTAGGCTTGGAAAGGTAGATGGATGAGATAGCAATACAAAGACTAGGGCAGGGAACACACCTGTTTTCCCTGTTTCTCAAAGTGGGGCATGGGTGCTGAGAGAGAAGGCTGGGAAGCCTGGGTCAGACGGGGAGGACCTTGGATGCCATGCCGAGGAGTTGGGCCTTGATCCTCGAGGCCCCAGAGACCGGACGCTTTTAAGCAAAGGAGCGATGCGGCGGTTGGGTGTCTTTTCAGTGAGATGGCTCTGGTGGCAGCAGGGATCGGGGGGGAAGGGGACACCAGGCAGGCCTGGGAACCTGGGCACCGCAGGGCCGGGCTGGACAAGAGCCCATGACACAACAGCACTGCAAAGTTAAAGGCCATGCGCTCCCGGGGTTTTGTGGGGTGACTGAGCTTTTTTGTTTGTTTCTGTTTTTTATAGGTGCTTGGGTATGGAAGGATAGGAGTTAAAGATGGTGCCAGTTTAGAGTCAAGATAATTAGGGGAATTACAATCTCATTGCCAAAATCAGTAACTGTGCAGTTTTAGTGGTTCAGATGAAGCTGAGGCTTCTGGGAGCTGTTTGAGGAGCAAAGCCCTGTGACGGGGTCAGCAAGGGGCCGCAGGAGATGGGACCGCCCCTGGGAGGCTGCACTCCTCGGCCGCAGGGAAGGAGAAATGCCACCTGTTCTGCCCCCTCGCAGCGTTGCATGTGGGAAAACCTCAGAAATACGGCTGTCAGCATCCTGTGCGTTTTTCACATGCTGCAGCACAGAAGGGAGCCCCTGGCGGGTGTCTCTGCTCAGGCACAGGGGGCCCAAGTACTGAAAGGAGTGGGGCAGGAGGTTGAGTGGGCAGTGGCCAGGCAGGGCCCCCCCGGGTGCAGGTTCTGGGGGCAGCCTGTCCCCTCTGCATCCTGGCGCTCTCCTGGGGCGCCCAGCGGGCACTGGGCAATGCCTGGGGACGTTTTGGGTTGTCATAACTTGGGGAGGGGCTGCTGCTGGCATCTAGTGGGCAGAGGCCAAGGATGCTGCCCAGCATCCTGCCATGCACGGAATAGCCCCTGGGCGTCCCAACAAAGAATCACCCAGCTCAACGTGTCACGGCGCAGAGGCTGAAGAGCACTGCTCTAGGGCAAGTCCCTCCTCCCTCCTCCCACACCTGTGCAGTGAGGTGGAACCAGTGGTCACCAAGGCCCTTGTTTGCTTTTATTTTCTGTGATTTAATAATCCTCGCACTGATCAATGTGTCCCACTGTTTCTGCCTAAGCACTTTTCTGCACCCCTGATTTTGTCTTGGCGCCCCAGAAGCATACCGCAGGGCATTCATCTGGATGGGAGAAAGTTGTCAGGGCTTGAGAAGGTGTTTCCCATTCCCAGATTCGCAGTGGTGAACGGCGCCATGCATACACCACGTTTTTTGGGTGCTGGTCACTACTTCCATTTCAGATGACCTCGTTCGATATTTAAGAGCATCTGCGTATGAAGATATGTCCATGTTGCAAATCTGCGAAATTGCTGTCATGACCCACAGTCTATATTTGAGATGTCTGTTAAGGAAAAGAATGGATGTGACAAGAGCCTTGATCTCAAGCTTGTCGCCCTTTCTTGTCCATCTGCAGCGGTGTCAGACCTAGTGGGAGAGCCTGCGTGGTGGCCTGGGGAGAGCTGAACGCTGCCTGGGGTCTTGAGTTTGTTCTCTGTAGAGAAAAAAGGAAAGTTTATAAATATTTTGGCAGCTGTTGGCTTAGGTTCAAAACGCATATTTAATATAACTTGCAATCTCTTTGGTATTCTAAAATTAACTTCGGATGCGAGAGTTTCGAGTCTCTTGCAATTACAAATGCATTGTCTCTTTCAACTCATTCTTTGCCTGTGAATGTGACTTAACTACGTGGGCTGTGCACGCACGGTCCCCGTCGTCCGTCCTCTCTCGGGACCAGTCCCCAGCGCGCTGGGGAGACGTGTGCAGCTGCCTCGCTCTGCCTGGGGTTCAGAAGGCTGCGCTTGGCCACGCTGCACACGTGGATTCTTTTCCCACGACGTTCCCTGGTGCGGCCGGAACGCCGCCTGTGGTGCTGGAGAGCCGGGCTCTGCCCGGGGCGCTGTCGCAGGCCCGTCGCCGCCTCCCGTGTCAGGCAGGCTGCACCAGGCCGCAGCTGCGACCGCCGGCTCCGCGGGCACCACGTGCCTGCCTCGGAACTCAGATTGTCACTGTCGCAGGTTTTCTTTAGTATTTTCCAAAATAGAAACTAAGTCCTCTGGCTTAGCTCGCAAAGAATAATCAAGGATACACTGGAAACAGATGTGCGTCAAGATTTTTCACTGGGGAGACCGAACTGGTCCCTATCTGCAGAGCGCCTGCCGAGCCTTCCTTACGGAGCCGGACACGGAACCGCCGTGTTTGTAAGGGACTTCGTGGCAACGGGGCACGTGTGCTGGGAGTGTTGTTGGCACCGTCACCTCTCACTCCAGTCCCCGCACAAGCCTCCCTGCGGCCTCACGAGAGGCTCCGTGAGTTTAGCAGGCAGTGTCTGTGTGGGAACCGAGCAGGCCGCCTCCGCAAGGCCCGGGCACAGCCCTTCCCTCCTGTGTCAGACGCAAGGACGCGGGGTCGAGCCCAGGCATGGGGTCCTCCGGCTCCGCACGCAGGAGCCAGGCCCCTCGGATTTGCCAGAACACAAGGAGAGCGTCACTTAATCATTTTGTAGACATTAAGGGCCAGACTGGGATGGAAACAGCTAAGTATCAAGCAGAGAAACCGAGGTTTTAATAAGATTTAATAAACGGGTATTCCTTTTCTCTGGAACTGTGAACATGTTGATATTTCTGTGGACTTTGTATGAAAAGAATCATGCGAGTATATTTTTTAAAGTTATAATCTTATAAATAACAGATATTGTTTGTTTTTATATCCTATCTGCTTTTAAATACAGTAATTATACATTTTATCCCTTGGAAACAAGATGAAAAGAATATTTCCAATCAAAACCTACCTTAAAAATGCTTGCTTGGTGCTAATTCACCTTTCGATTGTTTTTTTTTTTCCAAATTAATGCTTTTAAGGGATGGAAATTACTTTTTGTTTCAGTGCATGATAAGGGAGAAAGTAAGGTGCTAGAGTGCCCTCTCTTGTACAAAGAGAAAATTAAAGTATTTAAGGCAAATGCTCTGAAATGTAATAATCTCTTCAAGAGATGGTCCAGTGCCTAACTTAATGAATTCAGTAGGCTGCCCAGCTCGTAGCAGCGAGTAGCGGAGCAAGGATAAGTGGAATTTTAATTCTTTTTTAGAATCCCATTGACTCATATGTTCAACAGTCTAATCCATTTCATGGAGTTAATATTAAAATATTTTACATAATATCTTGCCTCAGATTATGTCATATATACCTTATAAATAAATTTATGGGATTAGTCATTTTTCTGTCATGTCTTACTATAAGAAAACTCAATCATATATATATCCCTTTGTTAATTTTCAAACAAATAAATAAGGCCATGGTTTTCTACTTTGCATATTTAATAGTATTATACAATGATAAGATTTCCTTTAAAAGCCAACTTCTCCACAATTTTAAAAACACAGTAATAAAGAGTGAGAATAGTTTGTTTTATAGTTTACCAAGTAGATATTCATGTTATAAAGTAAGAGTCATCTTTACTAATTTCACCAGAGGTGACTGCATTGGGCAGCTACTGTATACTGCCACTGTCTTGGCTACTCGCATCCATGTTACCGCGTTTCCCCGAAAATAAGACCTACCCATAAAATAAGCCCTAGCAGGATTTCTAAGCATTTGCGCAATAGAAGCCCTACCCCGAAAATAAGACCTAGTGATGGGTGTGGCTACGCAGCGTATCTGCACAACCCATGCATTTCGTTGCGGAGCGGTCAAGACGACGAGCAGCCCTTCTCATCTGCCCCATGAGAGCTCTATTGCTCGACATGAGAGATTGGGGCCAATGGTTCTAAAGGAAATAGAGTCGCAAGAAATCCAGGATGGAATTCGGGGTTTGGAGAGTTATGATGATGTCCCAGAAGAAGATGACTTACCTATAGTTGCGTAAGTGTAGACTGTTGTATCGTACTTAAAAAAATAACACATCCCCTGAAAATAAGCCCTAGGGTGTCTTCTTGAGGAAAAATAATATAAGACCCTGTCTTATTTTCGGGGAAACACGGTATTTTAGTTTTCCCTTCACCGCTTCTGTGAGGGATGTGGCATGATCCCCGTTTTACAGATGAAGAAATTGATCCTGGACGTTCATGTCTGACTCACAGCCAGTAAACACCCAAGCCACAACTCGGACCCAGCTTTTCCGACTGCAGTCGAGGGCCCTGCACGGAGGAAACTCGAGTCAGTGCTCAGAGCCCTGGAGGAGCTGCTGGCGCGTGGTTGGTTTACTCGGTTTCCATTAAAGGGATGCATTGCCCAAAATCACTGGTTTCTGGGGGCGAGTCCCGTTCACCTTGGTCGTGTCGGGTTGTTGGAGGGACCAGTGTCTATCGTGCTGGAATAAATGTGTAAAAGGTACTGTTAGCTCCAACCCTCGCATGACACATGTTATATAAGTGACTTTCATTTTCATGACTACCTGTTGGCTAATTATATATTTTTTCCGAATGCTATTTCAATTGGAAAAGCAGATTTTAAGTGCCACGATCTCATTGACATAAGGGTCAGGCAGTTCAAGTGAAATGTAAGTATTGCTCTTCCGGGACCTCACATGTTTGTTCACTGGTTGTTCTCTGGCAATGGTACGTGTTTACGGCTTTTGTATCTCTGTGGTTTTGAATGGACAGTGGCAGGACATAATGCTCCACCCAAATATTAGTCGGTGACATGTGCTGGGTTACCAGATGCCGTATTTTAATAGAACCTTCCTTGTTTCTGCAGTCACAGCCCTTTCAGACAACACAAAACCAAAGACAAGCACGAGATAGACCGGATGACACTCACCGTGGTAAGGGCATCAACAGCTTCATTCGTACCTGCATCGCAATTCTGATGTTTTGTTCCATGAATAATAAAATTACGGTCATATAAATGTATAATAGAAAAGATGGTATAATATAAAATATAAAAATAATACAAATTTGCTTGCTTGAAACAAATAAATGAAGAGACAATTCCTAGAAGAATTCCTAAAAGAAAAACCAATTTAAATAGATACAGAGGCAAAAAAATCAAGATTTGCTAATAAACAGCGTGGGAAAGATAGAAAATTGTGAATCAAATGAAAGGAGAAATTACTGAGATGCAGAACAATGAGGAGGCCTTCTGGTTCTTCTGGTCTGGCCGTAGCCTGTTGACTGATTTTACAAATTATCAGTGACCTTTTTGTGTTTCTTTAGAGTAAATATTAATGCATAATGAATCTGCAGTTCTTAATACTGTTCTTATCCAAGAAACAGCCTTTAAGTCTAGCTGGTTGTGAGGGTGCTGTTCCGTGAGTGGGTTTTTTGAAATCTTTCTCTTCTTTTCCCCAGAATGTGGAACTTCCGGAGACCTTCTCTCCCGAACTGAAGTCCCTTTTGGAGGGCTTGCTCCAGAGAGACGTCAGTACGCGGCTGGGCTGTCACGGAGGCGGGTAGGCCATCGCTCCTGCCTCGCCGTATCTTTACCCCAGTAGTGAAACAGTTAATTTTAATGCTGTATATTGAAAGTCACTCCTAGTCCTTAAAATCTTTCACTTTGGCTTGAGGGGGAAAAAAATCACATGGGAGATATATATGTATATATGTGTATATTGTCTTACATGTTCTGTAATTCAGAAGCTGAAGAAGTCACTAACTTTACAACTTTGAAAATTTGGCTTTGTAGATGATAGAACTGAATTCTGATATTTCATAGTTCATCTGGTTAAGTTTTAGTAATGATCGTATTTGTAATTATGGCAGTTTAATATTCTGATCAGTTTCTCACACATTTTCCTTCATGCATAACTAAGTAGCTGCTATCTTATACATGCTTTTAGTCTCTTCCCCCCACCCCCGAAAAAACCCAAACAGTGATATCTGGAAACTTATAGAGAAGGGCTTAACACAGAACTTTCATCTGTCTCTCTCCATCCCCAGACTCGCCTCACATGCGAAACAAGTTTTAAATATCTGGCACATGTATGTATGGCTGATATATGTGTGTGTGTATTTTTTAGAGTAGCATGTATGTATGCATACATATTATACCTATATAAAAGTATAATACAGATAGATAGCTAAATAGTGTATTAGATGCATATTTCCTTATTTATCAATTTAGAAATCACCTATTCCTGCTGTAATGGATGAAGATTTAGCTCATTCATTATTCTCTGTAGCCCTCCCTCTCCCCGACCTCTGTTTTTGGTTCCTTTTCTGCTTACCTTTGAATCTTTAAAGTATTTGCTTACCCGGATGTGCCTTTTTCCACCAACTATAAACATAATCTCTTGAGCCCCCACTTTATACAACAGGGATCTTGACATTCTTGTCTTTCCTTGTCTTCTCTCTCACTAATTTCTACCATGTTCATTTTTATATTTACATTGTCAACTTAATACTGTTTACTCTCTATTTTGTGATCAGAATCCATCATAATTAATCTTTGCACTTTGCATATAGGTTGATTTCAAAAGTTGCAGATGAAGTAGGATTCACTGTATTGTGGCCACATAAATGCTGTTCACTGCATAGTTTCTATTTAACATGATAATAAACCTTAAGTTTATATATATATATATATATATATATACACACACACACACATACACACATAATATATGCAGTATATGTAATATGATATATATCTTAAAAGATAGTATCACAGTTGTAGACTTTCATTTGTCCCTGGTTTCTCTTTCCTGGAGGGCTCAGCCGGCAGCTCCAGGAGGACTGAAGGTGTTTCTATTTCTACTAATCATTATTGTCCCGCTCAACGCTCCCCTTCTTACTCTCCAGGTCTGACTCTGCCAGTCACTCCGTCCCCTGCCCTTGTAGCTGGAGCCTGTCCTCAGCTCCACAGCGAGGAGCTATGAGAGCTGAAATGTCTTCCTGTTGTCTTCAAACTTGACTAATAGTTAGGCTAGATGTGGAATTCTAAATCAATATTAATTTTCCCCGAGAACTTTGAAGAAACTGCTTTATTGTGTACAAGCAAACAGTCAGTGCTGGTCACGGAGCTCAGTTATCACTCATGGCAGGCACTTAGAGTCCCTTTTGCTCGAAGACTAATGTTCTTCAGCTTGGAGAACACTCTTATTTTATTTATTTGACATTTCCTCTCCATTTGTCTTAGAACTCTTATTAGACGGATGTCGGGATTTCTAGATTAGTCCCCTATGCTCTTCGTCTTATATATTTCCTATATCTTTGCTTTGATTTCCTTCCTTCTTTCCTCCCTTCCTTCCCATCCTCCCTCCCTCGCTGCCTCCCTCCCTCTGTTGCCCAGACTGGAGTACGGTGGTGCAAGCATAGCTCACTGCAGCCCTGAACTCCTGGGCTCAAACGATCCTCTCCCACCTCAGCCTCATCAGTAACTAGGACTACAGGTGCACACCACCACATCTGGCTACATCTTTTTATATTTTATAGAGACTGGCTCTCACTGTATTGCCCCGGCTAGTCTTGAACTCCGACCTCAGCCTCCCAAAATGCTGGGATTATAGGCGTGAGCCACCACCCCTGGCTTCTTTTACTTTCTGATAGTTTAAATTTCCAACCCTTTCATTGATATCTTTTTAAAAAAACTTTAGCAGGTTTAATTTCTTAAAAGTTTAGAACATTTCAGGGGTTCCCCCCCGCCAATTAGAATAAACACCTAGCTGCAGGTGTTTGGGGATTGGATGTGGGGGAAGGAAGTATGGTGTGTATGGGTGTGCGTGTGTATGTGCATGCATGTGCACACATGTATGAATGCATGCTGGTCAAGGTCAGAGGTTCCACATGCAATGGTTCTGCCCTGTTTGCTGTTGGTGGCCGTCTCTCTGGGCGTCCCTGTCTTGTCTGATGATGGCCCTCTCCCACTCCCCGTGGAGGACTGATACCTCCACGTCCCTCTCCTACCATTTCAGTGATTGCTGGGAAGGAGCAAAGTTGCACACTTGTGCTCCATCACCGGCTTGAACCGGAAGCTTCTCTCTGGGGTATTTTCAATTGCTTGGACATATGCAAGCCAACTTCTTGTTTAGCTTTCCCCGTCTAATGTGCAGATGATGACGGGCAGAGAATGGAGCAGAACAGGAAAGTCAACTCACTGTTTCTGCTGAAAATGCAAAGGGGCAGCTCTGACTTCA
This sequence comes from Cheirogaleus major, assembly GCA_963574435.1. Lineage (NCBI taxonomy): Eukaryota > Metazoa > Chordata > Mammalia > Primates > Cheirogaleidae > Cheirogaleus > Cheirogaleus major. The sequence continues at coordinate 21,995 of CAUYPO010051379.1, read as the reverse complement.
TTCCATTCCTTCGTCCTGTGAATATCTGCTGGGGACACCGAGCGCCAGATGCTCTCTAAGTGTTGGGCTGAGGCAGTGCACGAGGGAGGCCGGCCATTGCGGGCGCAGGGCTTCACGAGGGAGGGCTCCGAGGCAGAATCAAGCCAGCCGGGGTCCAGCAGAGCCAGGTCTTGTGGGCGCCAGGCCTGGCTGTGAGTGATGAGGGAAGGCTTTGGAAAGATGACCTGTGCACCATGTGGAGGGAGACGCGTCTGCAGACTGCGGTAGGCAGGAGTGGAGGCCGGGGGCAGGGAGGAAGTAGTCAGGTCTGACACGGAGCCCAGGGCGGCTGTGGAACAGGAGGGAAGGGAAGCTTTGAAGATGATGAGAGAAGCATCAAGGATGATCCTGGCCTTTAGTGCAGGCGCAGCTCTGAAGGGTGCTGCCTTAAACCCTGCAGCCTTGTCTGAGCGGGTTGTGGAGCAAGCCCTTGGATAAGAGGCCTTCTGGAGCACAGGACAAAGGTTGGTGCTTGGGACATAGATTTGGGAGTCACATAAAGTCACATAATAAAGTCACTTGACACCCTGGGCTGGGCAAGATGTCCCAGGGACTGACTGCAGAGGAAGGGCCCCGAGAGCGGTCGTGGGCTCTGCGGGCAGAGAGGACGCCACCGGGGGTGTGCTGGGAGTGCCCGCTCCCCACCTGGGCTTTGCCGCCGAGGATGCAGCGTCTGTTCTGTGTCCACTGAGCTTTAATCGTGACCTTCAAGAAAACTAGTTCCTTCAATTTACAAAGGAGTTTGGTATGCACTATATTATTAGATTTCTAGTTTGCTTCTAAATAAATACTTGGTGCTTGATATTCCTGTCATTTTCCTGTCAGACTGTCTATCATGCCTTGTAGACATTTGATGTAAATTTCTTTCAGGTGTAGATCTCCCATTTGATTCGTATTTCATTTATGTTCTCGTAACTGGAATTAATTGTTGCGTGTGCGTGTGTGCATGCGTGTGTGTGTGTGTACATACATCTGTGAAAACTTCTAGGTTACCTTGACATCCCAGATAAATGACCCTATGGGATGATATCCCTGGCTGTAACATGGAGCATTTCTAAACTCACAGCGTTTCCTCTGTTGCTTTGAAGGAAGCATATTTTACTTGCTTTATTCTTAAAGAACTAGAAATAGTTGTTCTTCTATGTTCTTAATAATAGGAGACAATTTTTGCAAAATATTTCTAATATTTCCAAATGCATACTTAGCATTGTTATGACTCTTTCTTTCTCCTCCAGTGCACAGGAAGTAAAACAGCACACTTTTTTCAAAGGGATTGACTGGCAACATGTCTACTTGCAAAAGGTATTCCCTCGCTCTGGTACTCTGCCCTGGGCACCGCCGTCCCTGCGCTCTCGTGTCTGTCTGTCTGTCTGTCTGTCCCTCTCTCTGTCTCTCCATGTACTGCTGGCTTCCTGGCTGTGTCCTCCCCGGGTCCCCATCCCAGCTTCCTGTGTCCACAGTGCTCTGGTACCCATGTGTTACTGCGTGGCCGACTGCCCATGGGGCAACTTCTCCCTCTTCATTTCCCTAGTATAAAACTTTTAAAGATATCTTCTATATAAATTAATGAAAGATAAAATGGAGCTGTTATCTACCTAATTCAAATGTACATTTATTCGATACTCTTTTTAGTGTTAGCTCATCTTCTTGAATTCTTATCTCAATACGTGACCGTATTTTTACCCAGATCTATAGAAAAATGTACAAGAAACTTCTGTCGTAAATTTATATATATTTTCTAACCTGGTACTACATAATTTAAGAATTAGCATGATTTTATATCAGCATAATTCCTTTTCCTCATTTTAAGCTTTGTTCTATTCATGTGGATACACAAAACGCCACAAGTTAATTTCTTTTTCAATGTTGATCATCAGCTTTGGGCTTGTTTTTGCATGAACTCAAGCTGCAGAGGAATGATGATTTTCTGTAGGGAAGAGAGACGACTCTCTTAGTCCTGCCTAATTAGAGTTGGAGTTCGAGCCCTTGCTCGTTAGCCTTGACCTCAGGGTGCCTGCAGGTGTGCAGGACCCTGTCCAGGCCCCTGGCATGTGATTTGGCTCCAGCAGCTCCAGTTCTGGCTCCAGTGGTGCTGCCTCATCCGAGAGAACGCGCCTTCTTAGGTTGAGCTGCAGGGCTTTGCAGTCTCTGTTATATCTAAAAATTATTTAAGACTTTAGGCATGCGTCCTTTTCCCCTTAACTTTTGGGCTATGCAAAGCAAACCCTCCCAGGCAGTTCGGTACAAAGGCTCTCGTATGAAATGTGTGATGTGATTTGTGTAAAGCTTGAACGAGATGCCGCGCAGAGTGTGGCGTGTCGACCTCTTCGCTGTGTTCTTTCTGTGGGCTGTTAGGCTGGGATGGGGCCCTGACGGTCATCTGATAACTGCTCCGTGCTTCTTCCAGTACCCGCCCCCCTTGATTCCCCCCCGGGGAGAAGTCAATGCTGCTGACGCCTTTGATATAGGCTCGTTTGACGAAGAGGATACCAAAGGCATTAAGGTATACATGTGGCAGTCTCTCTTTTCCTTTCTTTTACTGAATGGGAAGAATTTCTGTTGGAAATCAGTTAAACATGGTGTTTGTTTTAGTATTGGGCTGTTGGTGGAATGTAACTTACAAACGAATATCCACATGTTTGAAGAATGTGTAAGTTGAAAGCCATGAAATCTTTCTTTGGACTAATAGTTTTATTTTTGATGAGCTGCAAAATGGTAAAATCTTCATTGCTTTGGGATATCCGTGATTGAAATAAAACTTGAATAGTATATGAAGCAGGAAAAAAAACCACTGTGTGATATCAAACATACTTAGCCTAATGCAGAAGAACAGTCTTCTTAATTCTTCTAAGTCTTTAGCTCTCCCTGTGTTAAGATGAAAAGAGCAAACAGTGTGAATCATTTTGCATTTGTCAATCAAAGGGGGAGTAATCACTGTTTTTTTTTTAATATAATCCTCTGCATTTTTCAAACCTTCGTTCATATCATTATTTCTCCAAGTAGAGACAAGACATAATTAGAGATGTGAGTCAGGAGAGAAAATCATCCTCTTTAAGATGCTAAGTCAAAGCTATCACTACCCGTCAAGCCGTCATCCACCCCCGCGCTGACAGCTCGCCCCGGGCTCTCCCCACTCTACCCCCCACCTCAGCTGCCTGCATTTATACCCGTCTGATGCCCCCTCATTTTCCCCACCAAGTCGCTTCCCCCTCCAGAAGGCTGCAGCACCATTAAAACACACGCCTGTCAGGTGTAGATAAAACAGTGACAAGTAAAATGCAAGGGTCCAGCAGGGGCTCTAAGTGGAGGCAGCCAGGACTTGGACCAGCCGGGCGTGGAGACAGACATGGCTGGAGGACGATGGGAGGATTCCTGGGGGTGAGAGCAGCTACTGGGAGCAGCATGCGGAGGCCCAGCGGATCGGGGAGCCGGGAGCCGCGGCTGGTCAGAGCAGCTGGCACCAGGAGAGGAGGGGCTGAGACCAAAAAGTGATTGGGGTATTCACAGACCAGCTCCCCAGGAGGTGGAGGTTAGGTGAGGGTGAAGTGCAGAGAGCCCAGGCCACGGGCCATGAGGATTGCTGACCGTGGTCTGGAGCAGTGGCCGTCCTGGGAACAGCAGCGGGACTGGTACCCAGGCCTGTGCACCTCTGGGCGCCGCTGCAGCCCGTACCACCAGTAGCCGGCAGGTGTCTGAGGGCCACCGTGCACCCGTGCTTTGGGGAACAATACACTTACGATGCTGTTTACAAGGATTACTGCCGTCACAACAGAATCTTGTCGTCAGATGTACTACACTCCATCAAAAGGGTGCTAAAAATAAAACTGCTATTTTATGGGAGGCCCCCGCCTCCCCAAATTTTTGATGCTAAAAAGAGATTCTCACACTTTAAAATTTTGTGAACCAAAATCTAGGCTGTGGAGTGAGATCGCCTGGGCTCAGATCGGCCACGTGTCAGCTGAGTGCCTCTGGGCCATTCCATCGCCCTTTGAGTCTTGGTTTTCTCACCTGTAGAGTGGGAGGTTTCGTTGCCTGGCTTTCTCTGAGGATATATGACGAGACCTGCTGACACCTGCAGGCAAACTAGTAGTTTCTACTGTGAGGGTTTGGGTTCTTCCTGAGCAAGAGCTGAGAAAGCGCACACTCCGAACAAGAAGTCGTGAGTGGCTGGGACTCAGCCAAGGCCCTGGCCCCATCATGGCCAAGTCTAGCCGGGGAGCTGCATTTTAAGAAACTACCTATGCTTTATCTTTAAAAATCAGCCCAAATAATATGTTGCTCTTTAAAAAAAGGAAAGGTGGGCGGAGGGAAGGTCACCTCTTATAAACATAAATTCTCTTCTTTTTTTTATTATTCATTGTCAGCAGCATGGGCTGAGTCATGAAGATCAAGGCTTTCTGAAATCATAGGCGGTAGGACAGTTTGTACAGCAGAGTTGGCCGTTTCAGAACAACTCCCCAGGAAAGGGGTGTGTTTGCCTGCCGCTGACTTCTCAGCACCTGTCCCGGCGTCCCAGGGTGCCCGACCACGGGTGCTCGTGGGGCCTTGGTCTCTAACACCCCATCACTCACACATACACACATGTGCACACACACACATGCGCACGCACGTGCGTACACACGCCTCCATTCACATTTAGGACAACCAAGGGCTTCAGCTCTGGGCTTAGATGGGACATCTGAAGAAAACAGAAATGGGGAAAGTGTCTCGGAATCAAAGGGACCTCAGAAGCTACACATTATTATACGATATCAGTAAGACTGGATAAGGCAGGCCCTAGCGTGGGATGTGAGATGCAGGTCCTTCCAGTGTTCCGTTGAGTTGCTAAACGATCGTGGGCAGGGGCCTTGGACTCCTTGCTCTTTCTTGTCCTTCTAAATACCCTGCCTGAGATGATATCCATCCTCACCTATCTCAGACAGAGGAGTGAGCAAATCCGGTCTCTAAAGAGGTTTTTGCTTCCAGCAAGACAAACATGTTTCTATCAGAAGCGTTGCTAGCATTTGCCGTAAAACTGTAGCCGATGCATAAAACCATTTTCTTTGTTGATATTCAAAGCGCAGCTTTACCTAGAGGGCAGAAGGAGGAATTTTGAGTAATTGTTTGATAGAAAAATGCTATCGTTAAGTGTGATTTTTATTACAGCAACTCTTTTTTTTTTTTTTTTTTTTGAGACAGAGTCTCACTCTGTTGCCCGGGCTAGAGTGAGTGCCGTGGCGCCAGCCTCGCTCACAGCAACCTCAAACTCCTGGGCTCAGCGATCCTCCTGCCTCAGCCTCCCGAGTAGCTGGGACTACAGGCATGTGCCACCATGCCCGGCTCATTTTTTCTATATATTTTTAGTTGGCCAATGAATTGCTTTCTATTTATAGTAGAGACGGGGTCTCGCTCTTGCGAGAGCTGGTTTCGAACTCCTGAGCTCGAGCGATCCACCCGCCTCGGCCTCCCAGAGAGCTAGGATTACAGGCGTGAGCCACCGCGCCCGGCCTATTACAGCAACTCTTAAAGGCTGTGTCGCCTAAACCGTCCATGTATCTTGAGCTTTATACTTACGCATGTGGTTATGCTGTTAAACTTTAAAAAGTTGGAAGGTTCACGAAATTAATGATAGTAAGTTCAGCCTAGTTTACCTTTTGTTTTTCTAACATTTCTGATCCATCGAGGTGAGGTTAAAAGGGCTTTCTCCCTTAACATTGTTTCTAAAACCATAAGGATCTATTTTTCTACTTTTATAAGGAAAATATCCTCACCATAATTGAAATTTTACTTTGTTGTCAGAATGTTTTATTCCTGCAAGTGAAACTCTGCCTCTGTTAGTTTTCATTGGCAAGAATGCCCTGAAGATAGTAAAGGAGATTGGGCCCGAGCCTAACCGACCCGGGTCTGAAGGTGAAGTGCGACTCGGTTCTAGGTGTTTGCGGGTCCCGGTTGCGTGAGCTGTCACTAGCAGAGGTTCAGGACAACTAATGAACTGTCCCTACGTGCTCTCGTGCTGTCTGTCATCTGGCTGTCGCGCCGCGTGTGACCCGGTTACCGTGGATGTGACGCTGTTGCCTTCGTAAGTTCATTAAATCAAAAATGTCTTGATTTCTCAAAATGAACAGCTGCTTGATTGTGACCAAGAACTCTACAAGAACTTCCCTTTGGTAATCTCTGAGCGCTGGCAGCAGGAAGTAGCGGAAACGGTTTACGAAGCAGTAAACGCAGACACAGATAAGATCGAGGCCAGGAAGAGGGCTAAAAATAAGCAGCTCGGCCACGAAGAAGGTAAAATAGCAAATGTGTCTCAGTACGTTTCTAATGCAATGAGCTTTCAACATGTCGTGTAACGCTGAAAGAGGACTGGGGTCATGAAGTGCTTTTCGGTAGAGAAGAAAGTAATGCCATAAATCATTCTGGTTTTCTCTGCTCTGGAAGAGCTCGGGATAATATTTCAGTCTTCAGTCAGCACATAAATAAAAGTGTACGGAGACAGCAGTATTTTGTTAGCATGTCCTCTTATCTTGCAGTGCTCCGGGGCTAGTTTGGAAGTTTTTTCCTTGAAGATCGAGTATTGCCGTACCCGGAACAGGGCTGGTATCATTGATGAGTTCCCTGGTGCACAGGGCACCAGGCTTGACTTAATGCTCTGTAATGATTTTTGAACAAAGGGCCTACGTTTTGATTTTCCACTGGGCCCCAAGATATACGTAGCCAGTCCTGGTGAGGAACTCGGCATGACATGAGAGATAAACGTATAAATACATTTCTGTTACAAACTGCATTAAAGAATTGCCAACCTGCATTTTTACTTAAGATAATCAAGTGCCCTATTTGGATTTCCAAACTAGGAAACATAACATCAAGAATTAAATAAATCAGTTGTTCTTAATTACCTAAATATTACTGCTCTGGATTTTTCTAAGATTTTATGAATTTTGGAATTTTAAATTGTAGTTGGATGATTATGGTAAGATATTTCATTTTACCTCTGAGCAAAGACTCTTATGAGGTTGGCTTTGTATAATAAGAGTGACCGGAAACATTTTCACTCTATTCGTAGGTTACTTTGGCGGAGGCATCTTGGTATACAATTCACTGGTCTTATCTGTCCATTTCCCTGTAGCCTTTAAAGTATCCTCCATCACGGATGACTCACCCCATATAAAAGTTGCCAGAATGCACCAAGGGAGGAGTACTGCACTTCTTTAGACTGTTCACCTAAATTCTGCAGGGATGTGGCCCTAATTTGTGAACTCTTCAAAGAGGACTAGTCCATCGCCATCACACGGGGCTGTGTTTGCCACAGCAGATTTACCCGGGACCTTGTGTCCATGCTAATTTGCTCAAGGAGGGCCATATTGTCACTAGAAGTCTGACAAATCGGATGTAGAAAAAAAACATGTGTCTTAATAACCTGTTGAAGTGCATCCTTTTAATTAGAACACCTAGCAGATTAATGAATTTATCTTCATATGTAAGTAAGTAAATTATGCCTAACTATGTCTTGGTCAATGATTTCAGAAGTCAGCTTTACAGAAAAATATAGTCTAAGCTTAGATCTCTGAAAAAAAAATACAATACAATCTGCCGTCTGTATCTACGAGTCTGCATCTTTGCATTCAATCAACTACGGATTGAGAATATTTGAAAAAAAAATACAAAATAGCAATACAGCAATAAAAATAATGCAAATAAAAAACAATACAGTGCAATAGCTATTTGCATAGCATTTACATTGTATTAGATATTACAGATAATCTAGAGGCGATTTAAAGTATACAGAAGGATGTACGTAGGTTATATGCAAATACTCCGTCATTTTATGTTGGGGATTTGAGCAGCTGAGGATTTTGGATCTGTGGTGTCCTGGAACCAAACCCCATGGATACCGGAGGGATGACTCTACTCTTATTTTAAAAAGACTGTGGAGGTGCAAGCTCTATTTTCATTAAAACGGCAACTCCACAAACATCGCCCCCATCACCACTGACCACGTCCCAGTCCTCTCCCTCCTCTGTTCTGTCCCTGCTTGTCCCCAGATGACGTAATGTGGGTTTTGCTTATTTATTTATGATCCAAATCTCTCACTAGATTGTAAGCTCCCGGAGGCAGGGATTTTTGTCTCGCTGTTCACTGCTGAATCCAGAATACCTGGAGCGTGCGAGGCACCTAGGCATCCACCTGGTAGTCGTTAGGTGAACGAGTGAGTGAATGAATGACTTGGGCACAATCACCAAAGCCTTTAATGAAGGCTTTAAGATTAACCTTTTTTTTGTTTGAAACAGTACTTCACCATGAGCATATAAACTAGGCTCAACAGGAGTGTGAATCGTCTCTGTACGTAATTGTGTATTTGAGGCATGAACCTAACCTTAAGCTGAGAAATGAACCGTTTTTGATCCTTATGTTACCTTAGCTTACTTGGACAAGAAAATCCCTGCTCTGTTATTATTTGTAAGGTAGAGGATAGATTAAAGGGAGACTCTCTATCCCACATAAAAACAAAGGTACTTTGAGGATAGCTTGAATTTAAATACTCTCAGTTCTCTAATTCTCATTATATATTATGAAAAAGTAGTTTGGAAACTAACTTTTACCCTCTCAAAGGAATAAATAAACATCATGATTTATGAAGATATTGAGAAGCAACCATTTAATATGTTAGTAGAGAGAGCGCGGAAGAAACCTCTAATCTTTGGATGCCCAGGGCACATGTGTTCAAAACTAAAATAATGATTTCTGTAATGTGTTGCATTTATAGAAACTTGAGTTTTCCAAAAAGTATGTCATTCTCTTTTTTTTTTTTCTGAGAATAATATCGCTAAGACACTTTGTCTCAGAGCCGATTTAACGCACAGTTATTTTACATTCCTCAGATTACGCTCTGGGAAAAGACTGCATTATGCACGGGTACATGTTGAAACTGGGAAACCCATTTCTGACTCAGTGGCAGCGTCGCTATTTTTACCTCTTTCCAAACAGACTTGAATGGAGAGGAGAGGGGGAGTCTCGGGTAAGTCCACGGCAGCCTCGCCCAGCACGTTGCTCAGCACGTTCAAGGTCAAAGGGTTATTCCACGTTGCTAGCATGTTCCATATCAATAAAACGTCCTCCTAAACTCTGTGTGTCTATTTTAACTTGTACACACGCGATTGTAACGTTCCAGCTTTAACTTTTAAACTTCCAAGTCAAGTCCAAGTCAAGGAAGAACTTTGTGATATCTGAAAATAGAACGGGCCAGTTAGTGAGGTCCAAAGCACTGCGTCATCAGACGGGCCCGAAGAAGGCTGGTAGATAAAAAAGCAAAGCAAAGCAAAGCTAGCGTGCTGCAGTCAGAGCCGTGCAGACCCGCTGCACGGAGTCCCCGGGACTTTGAGCTCACCGCATTGCCTCTCTGGGCTGCAGTTTTCTCATCTGTGAAATGAGAGAAATAGAAATCATGACAGCTACAGTCAGCCCTCTGCATCTGCGGGTTCGATGTCCTCAGATTCGACCAACTGCAAATCAAAAATAGTTGGGGAAAAAACAGTAAAAAATAACAGTACAGCAATAAAAAGTAATACAAATAAAAAGCAGTGCAGTATAGCAACCATTGGCATGGCATTTACATTGCATTAGGCATTATAAGTATTATAGGTATTATAAGTAATCTGGCGGTGATTTAAAGTATACGGGAGGATGTTCAGAGGAGATACGCAAACACTACCCATTTTGTTCCAGGGACTTGAGCATCTGTGGATTCCAGGATCCTGGGTGGTCCTAGAACCAATCCCCCAGGGATACCAAGGGATGACTGTACTATAATTTTTGCATGTTTATCTGAGGCCAAGTGCTATTAAAAAAAAAACCCTCGATCTTTATTTAGCAACCTTTGAGGGTTCAAGCCCCATTTTCCAAAGAGAACACCGGGACTTAGGGAAAGCCTAGTACCCAAGGACACAGCTGGCCAGTTGGGGGGTGAGAGGTGGTTCAGGCCCAGCCCTCCCTGTGCTCTCAGTTTCTCCATTAAACAGCCTCTCCTACTTGGGTCAAGTAAAATGTCATAAGTCGTGGTACTTGGTGTAGAGGCAAGGCCACCAAACGGTATTTCTTTGCGTCTCTACCTTGTTGGAAATTTGTAGGTTCATCATACAACAGGAAGATGTAGCTGCCCTTTGAGATTCTTTCGAGAGCTAATGTTTATGAACAAGACAAAATGAAATTTATGATCCACACTGTACTTTTCAGTAAGTCAGGCAGCATTTATGAAGCCCTTGCTTTGTGAGGAGCTGGTCACCATAGAAGGAGCCAGCGTGGTGGAAGGCGTGTCCTCTGCTCTTAGGGAAGGCCTGGTCGGTCACTGCAAATAGGACAATGGTCCCAAATGTTAAAAACGTAGTTTGTGTGTTGGATACGTTGGAATCCCACCCACCGGTTCTCCAGTGCTCAGAAGAGTAGAAAATAGTCGGCCTAAATCTTTTATATTTGACTTTGGACTGTATTTTTTTAATCCCTGTTGATGAAGTTGCCATTTACTTAGGAATGATTATGATTGCATATTGCTACACTTCTTTAAAAATAAACAAGGCCTTCTCACTGTTACTTGTGCCAGAGAAGTCGTTTTTTTAAAAGTTAGGATCTAGGCTCTGAGTTGCAATTAATAACGACTCTTTTGGGGGGCCCTAAATTGTAACTCCGGTGCTGGTAAGTATTAAAGTAGCTCCCCAAAGCTCAGTCTATTTCCAGATAATGAGTAGGCCCGGGCATATTATGCATTTATTATGCTATCTACTGGCAAGCCACTGTTGTGCACATTAAAAGGAAATGGTCCAACTTTTCAAGATATTTGGAAACTAAAAAAAGTAAAAAAAAACCAAACTTCCTTTGTTTAACATTGGATGCAATGTATTATCTTGGTTTTAAAAGATTCAGCATCTAGAATTCTATTTTGAGAAGCTACATAATATGCATGAGTGGATTTGTAAGTATAAATTAGGAAAAAGAAAACTTGAGAGTTTATGATGTGATTGTTTTTCATTTAGGATTCCTGGAGTATTTATCCAAAAAAACATAAAATGGTAAGGAACTCACCACACTATAGCATTCACCTGAAGCAATAATGCTATAGCCCTAGTATGACAATCTTTTAAGGAAATTGCCTGTATTTATGACATCATTTTGGTATTATCAAAATATTGTTAGCTTACAAGCTGGTATCGCCAAGCATTGATTGAGCTGCTGTGTTAAAACTGAACTACAAACCTTTTGCTCACGTAAATCATGTGTAGTGCTTAACTTTTCTCTTACAACTTTATTGATAGAATTTAGATGTGTATATGATACAAAAAGTATACTTGTGACTCATTCAAAATCAATCCTATGTGAGGGAACAGCTTTGCTATTTTTCCTTATTGAAATATGTCTTTCTCTGCAGTTTTCTTTGAAATATTATAATTTTAACTTTTGTATGTATTCCTTAGAATACCAGCAAAGAAAGAAAAACACTCCTTTTTCTTTACTTGTTCTAATCTGATTGTTTTGAGTATTATTGCCTATTAATTTAACTTTAAAAATCATGAAATAATTTGAAGTAATTTTTAATTTTTATTTCTCTGGTTAGCAAAATTTACTGACAATGGACCAGATTGTCTCTGTAGAAGAAACTCAGATTAAAGACAAAAAATGCATTTTGTTCAGAATAAAAGGAGGGAAGCAATTTGTCTTGCAATGTGAGGTGAGTTTTTATTTTTTCTTAGGTGAAATAACAGTTATATAAATATTCAGCAAAGATGCTGCCTGTTTATAAAACATTTTTCTTACTCCATGTTTTATCACTTACAGACTTAATAAGAAAGCCCCAAGATGCAAGGTTTTCAGCAATTAGCAGTGATTTTTTAAAAAAAAAAAAAAAAAGCAAATAATAAAAACTGGCAGGAAGGAAGTACATGAAGTAATTTCATTACCCTGTCTGGAAGCTCTGTCCAATATTTAATGGGGTCTAGAATTTTATTTGTCCTGTAACTTTCAAGATACTATCTTTCGGCATGTTTAAGATTAGGGTTTATGTATTTAAATAAACATGATCCGTGCGCGTGTGTGTATGTGTGTGTCTTAAGGGAGTGTATTTAGCGAGATAAAAAAGTAGTGGATGAGAAAACACATTTTTAGTGACTTTATTACCGCGTCACACACAGGAAGGTCTTTTTTAATTTGCCAGAACTGCCCCCATGTATTATTTTGTAGACTTCAGTTGCTTTAGAAATCAGAGGTCACCTCTAGGCAACTTGAAGGCAGCGAGCGATTCTCGCGGCAGGTGGTGCTGGGATCATCTCGAGGGTTTTCATGCGGCCTGTCCCCTCTCTGGGCAAGAGGCCCCGGAGGTGTCGGCCCGGCCCACCAGGCGGCAGGGCCACCCGGCTTCCAAGGCCTTCGGGAACGACAAGCGGCAGCCGCGGCTGTCGGCAAAACGGGCGGGCCCGTCACAGCCTGTGCCTTTGTGTCTCCCTGCAGAGCGACCCGGAGTTTGTGCAGTGGAAGAAGGAGTTGACCGAGACCTTCATGGAGGCCCAGCGGTTATTGCGCCGAGCGCCCAAGTTCCTCAACAAGCCTCGCTCGGGCACAGTGGAGCTCTCGAAGCCAGCCCTCTGCTACAGAAGCAGCGATGGCCTCTAGCACCGGCGGCGGGGAGGGCCCGAGGGGTCCACACACCGGCCATCGGCAGCCCCTCGAGCAGAGCCTTCTGGCGACGCGCGAGGATCCAACGCCTGGCGCTGACCGCCGGGCCCTGCCACGGTGGGAGCGCTCAGAGACCCCCTAACGGGAGCCGGGACCCTTCTCGGACCCGGGGCCAGCCTCGCTCCCCTGCCCGGCCGCATCCGGCCGCATCCGAGACCACGGAAGAAATCGAAAGTTCTTTTCCTTTGCTATACACTTATTTTGGTATCCATGAACCTAGAACTTGAGATGATTCCTACTCACCACTTACCTTTTTACGTCTGATCTCCAACACGTCTTAACCTTTCCAGGATGGGATTTACCGTCTTCAGTGTTGGGTGACAGCGTGTCTGATCTCCAACACGTCTTAACCTTTCCAGGATGGGATTTACCGTCTTCAGTGTCGGGTGACAGCGTGCCCCAAGCGTTGCCGTATTTCGCCCGTCAACAGCCACTGCAGGTTTCGTACCTGTCTTTGCTCCATACTCCTGGGGGTGGGAGAGCGACAGTGTGTTTCTTCCGTGCACTTTACGACTGGCTTCTGGTTGTCCCGGGTTGAGAGCCGAAGATGTTTCCCGAGGAGGTTGCACTCAGGGCCCCTTCCGTGAGTCGCACGCACACACCCACGCGGTACCTGGCCTCTGACCCGCCTGTCGCGGGGCGCTCACAGCCGGGGGCAGCGGTGGGAACGTACCCCACAGTGCGTGGGGTTGCCCATCCTCGAAGGCATGCATCCGCCCGTCCCGGGAGGGGTTTGCAGTGATTCCGAAGGACAGGCATGGCGTTTTAGATTTCAGGGAGCATAGCAGTCTTCAAGAACCTTCTAGTCCAGTGCGCTAAAGACAGACAGCACCTTTCTATGCCTGATGCGCACACTTGTGGGTGAGTCCGTCTGGGGGGGCTCGACAACATGCTGTCGTGTGTGGCAGTCATTCCAGTTCCTTCTGCCTGACTCCAGGAAAATCTCAGTCATGGATGTGCAAAAAAAAAAAAAAAAAAAAAAAAAGGTCTGTTTTAGTATAATTTAAAACATTTTAGTATAATTTAAAATGAATTTTATTGAAAAAAGATTGCCGAAGAATGAATGTGCGAAAATGGGTTAACTGTGCATATTGACTTTCTGACTTCCCTTGTCATTCATCTGTCATTGATGAGTACTTTGCACTGGGTTGTTGTGGGGCAGAGACGACGTAAGAGTGTAAGGGCTTTTTTGCCTAATCCTAGCAGCACCACCCCCCCCCCGGCCCCGACGTTTGTTTTGCACACTGCCCCCATACTCTGTCGGTGCCCCAAATAAATGCCAGGTTATGAGAACCAGTGAAGTCCCCCATGCCATCAGACTACAAAAATAATAATTTTAAAAGTCCACATATTTGTCCTATTCCTGGTGTAGTTTTATTGTATGTCTTTAAATTAACTACTAACAATATAAATAACTTGACATCCTGATTATCCGTATCCTGTCCTGATATTTTTAGTGGTGCCAAGTCCTTGTTTTTGTATGTGTGTGCTACATTCATGGGGAAAGTACTTTTTAATGAAATTCTATTTTGAGAGTTTGGAAGATCGTTTACTGAAAGGGTCTGTCATTTCATAGGAGTTACTTTGGAAGAGAAATTTTGAGGTTTGTTATTCACCTCAACTACTAGTTGGGGTTTAAATCAACATACATGTTCTATTATCTGTTATTTCCAGTGTAGGAGGAAGGATATACTATTTACATGCATTCCCCGTATTGAAAAGGGAAGAATAGTATTCAAATCACGCCTGTAATCCTTGCACACTGGGAGGCCGAGGCGGGAGAATCGCTAGACATCAGGAGTTCAAGACCAGCCTAAGAAAGAGCGAGACCCTGTCTCTACGAAAAATAGAAAAAATTAGCCAGACATTGTGGCACACCTGTAGGCCAGCTACTCGGGAGGCTGAGGCAGGAGGATCACTTGAGCTCGGGAGTTTGAGGTTGCTGTGAGCTATGCCGATGTCACTCTAGCCTGGGTGACAGAGCAAGACCCTGTCTTTAAAAAAAAAAACAAACACCGCCAGAAACAGAAAAGCTGTTGTTGTTGAAGAGTACCTTCCCAGCCCTGGTTAATCGTAGCGGGGCCCGTCACAGTCACCTTCTAGATCACTAGCTCGTACGCACTCAGCGTTGGCAGTTGAGGCCGCTCTGCGCCTCATCCCTTGTGAAGGCTCCATGACTCCGCCAGGGCCTGGGCTTAGCGTCTCACATCTTGTAGGTACCTGGGGCGTTTGCTACACAGAAGCATTCAGAAGGATTAGCAACCTTTCCTGTACTTGCCATAAAATCGAGCCAATCCACACCTCTTTCAAAGATGCTACGTTTTCACTTGAGATTAAAATAAGGTTCCTCTCTCTTTTAGAAAAGAAATATGAATCGGAAAATACACCAAAAGCCCTTTTGCCTGAAACGTATGCCAAGTAAACTTTGACCCCTTCCCAACTCGCGTTTGATTTAGAAGGATATGACCGAGAAGCACGTCCCATGTCATTTCTGTACAAGGACCTGGTGGGATTCGGCGGGCTGCCTCCGAGGGCAGTGGCCGGCTGTGCTGGGGTCTGGTTTGCTGGTCCTGGCGGGGCCAGTCCTCCGGGACGTCATGACGGGGACGTCACTGAGACCAGACAAACACCGCTGTGTCCGCCGCGCCTGGTGCCCACGTGTGCTTCTTGGAAGAGAAGCCGGTGGGGTTAGAGGTCTTGCAGTACTTGGCTGTCGTAGGTGGTTTTCAGAGGTTGCATGATTGCTAGATGTTTGCCCTTCTCACATTTAGACCAGCAAACAGGACAGAATTCAGCCCGCGTGTTCTCATTATTTTAGATTTCTATGGTTGGGATAGTTTAACACTGTCAAGGAAAATAATTGAGGTTGATATTATTTTTATAAAATTGTTGTTATAATAAGTCTTGATTTCACGATTCAAAGGAATCTATAAAGCAAGGCCTAAAAATAATAGAATCCTTTAAGCTGCTATGTAACATATTATGGACTAGATTAAAAACTTTTGTGAATCCAAGTTTATTCTTCTTAACCTAAAACCTTCCCTTCAGTGCGTTTTGTACCTTCATGTCATTGGGGCTCATTGATTTTCTTTCTTTGCCATGTTTAAGTATGATTTTTCAACAAATTTCCTGGACATCGGTTTATTGCTTCAGTGTTAATGCAAAGTAGTCATGCCTCTGATTGGTCAATTCACTGACATTACGATTTCAAATTCTATATGGATATATGAAAAGGGCCAAATGCCTAGCAAGGCACACCGGGTAGAAGAAGCATTCTGCTCAAGAGAGACAGTGACAGTAGCAAACAGTGTTCCATTTGTTGACAAACAAGATTTAGCTTGATTTGCAGTTTGAAATATGCCATGCAGATATTAGAAACAATTGTTTTAAGGGCCTCAATGGCCATTAAAAAATACTGTTTACCAAATGACAATGGGATTTAATTAGATGAAAAAGATCAAATTTTTTTCTAATGATTTGTTTTTTTATTTCACTCAGATTTTGTAGTTGGCATTAATTAAATATATTTGGCTTTTCAACGGAATTGATTTTTTTAAATAAATGTTTCAGAATTTTAACATTTCAAGAAGAAGACAAAATTCTCCAAGTTTGACCTTTTTTACACCATGTAAGTCTGGAAAAATGCTTTAGAAATGCACTAGTGCAAGGCAAGACTTATCTCGTATAATTTAATTACATGTAATTATTTTCCCCAGTTATGTTCAGGGAAACATTTCTGTGTCTTTCAGAGACATTTGATGAATTAGTGAGGGAGTGACTTGTTGTTTGTGCCGAGTGAGGGGCGCTGGGGCCTGTGACAGGTGGTGAGGGGTCGGTCGGTGAGTGTCACAGAGAACAATCGTGGTAGAAATGGGGAAAAGGAAGAAAGCAGTTAATTTGGTCAAAACCATAAAGCACCAATGAGATGACTTGCATTAAAGTTGGTGGGATTTTTTTTTTCTCCAAAACAGAGGAGATTTTTTTCCCTTATTATTACAGTAATAATTACTTTAAGACTTCGTCGTCCCTTTATTTTTGCATATGGAGCCACTGAACTGAGCAAGAGGCCATTTGCTCTCTATCAGGACTTTCTGAGAAACTTGTGTTACTGCGCAGCCTCCGGCCACCTCCAGTGAAGGCTCAGGCTGGGGGTGAATCAGCACCCATCATCCCGGAAACACCTTTGTTTGCAGCCGCAGGAGGCAGAGAGGTGGTGTCTGGGTCACTGTGAGTGCCTGGCCCAGTCGGGGACATTGCCATGGATCCCCTGGAGTTCCAGTAAAACCCCTAGAAGAACAGGCCCCTCACTGTGTGTGCCCGTGCCCGTCTCTATAGTGAGCTTTAATAGTTTAAATTTCAAAAATAAGATTCTTTTCCTTGAGATCTAACCGATTTTCCCTTCCCATGTAAGGTTTCCTGGAGAGGCTTGAATTAAGTACTTAAATCCATGTTCACATGAATTTTTTTTTTTTGATCTGGACCATATTTTAAAATTTTTCACTGTCGAACTCTAAAATGATATCCCTTGTTTTTTCTCAAGTCATGATGGAGTTTAGATTTTCTTTGTCCTCAGAGACAAAGAGAGCTGTTCTCTTACTGCGGAGTAACGGGAATGTCCACTCCTGCCTGCCCCCCCCTCCCCCCGGCCCGTCCCTGACCTGGCTGGGTTGGCGTTGATTGATAAGGGCAGGACCCCAGATTTTAAATCGCCTTTATTAAAAACAAACAAAGAACTACAGAAAATGGGTTAATGGCATATGCATTTCATCTAAAACATGTAGGAGAAAGGCACCTTCATTTTAGAGTTAAATAACTCAAATTCATACAGTGGAGTCCGCTCTCCGGTATCTAACGATCTCACGATCGTCTCTGTACGCTAGCGACCATGCTTCCTTTTTTAATTTTGTCCTAAATATGTCTTTGATGTCAGGGTAGGGAATGGAGAAATATTTCCAATTGTGTATTCATATTACAAAGAACTTGAAATTTGATTTGTTTCTTAGTTGATTATATCCTATGATGTTTATATTATATGTGGTTTATAAGCTAAACACTGGCCATTTTCCTTTTTTAGTTTTGTTAAATTGTATTTTTCTATGTTTTAACTAATGATAATAGATTTGGCATTTTCTGGGTTACCTAAAGATCACTGAACTACATATATATATATAAAAGACAAGAGTTCTATTTTAGCACAAAGGCATTTTATATTATTTATTGAATCCATAAGTTTGTTTTCATCAAAAACGTTCCATATCCTTTCTGCCTCCTTTTTATTTGTATAGTTCGTTATTTAAAGAAATGACAGTCCTTTCTGTTTGTCATACAATAAAATCGAGATGATCGCATATAGCAATGTGGGGCAAAGTCTCCTTCTCACTGCCGCAGCCCGCTCCCAGCGGTCACTCGGGTTCTGTCTGCGCTGAGAGGCGCGTGCAGGTTGTTGTGACATCTGACAGCAAACTTGCTCTGAAACACTGTTCTCATCATCTACCTCTTCCGAGGCCTCTTGCTTGTTGAGAAGTACCCCGGATGCTGCATTCTGCACTGGCTGTATCATAAAAGAATTTCTGGAAGACACTGCAATGGAATTCTCTCATGACATAGATCTGTTTTTAAAGCCACGTCGTCTAGGGGCCCTCGTGAGCCGAGCAGGTAGATGACTCTTCTACATGGCAATCCGTGAGGATTGGAGGTGCGGCCGCAGAACACCTCTTCTGACTCTTACTGTTCCAAATCCCCTCAACCCGTCTTCCCACTGCTTCAAGAGTTGGTGGCCGCCCCGATTTCTCAACTTACTAAAGAGAAGGGCCGTCCTCACCCTTCTTTATAAATAGCAAGCCGTGTTTAAATGCACTGCTTTTACGAGTAGCATATTTGAATGTGACTATTGCCCCTTCACTATTTCAAAACAGTTTGGAAAGTGGAGTTGTCAAGGCAAATGCCCTCGTGTAAGGATGGAAAGTTTCAAGAGGTCTTATTTTTGGATGGCCTCTAGGTGTATGTGAAAATAGGAGGAAGACCCATCTCTGTGAGTGGGTGACTCACTGGCATTTTTCTCTGCCTGTTTTCATAGTTGCATAGCCATTGATACAGCAACACACTTGCTATGTTCTTGGCCAAGTCTACCCTTCAAGAAAGAAATCCATTTTCTATTGTGCATTGCTATACCAAGTCAAGCCAGTAAACTAGATATTGTAAATCTAGATATTGTAACCAGAAAAAAATATCATTTGTTTTATCTCTTTTTGTATTTATTGTGCCAGTAAAGGTTTATAATCCCTTCTCCGTGTACGCTTACTGGTGCACGTTTGGAAAAGTATCCTACGAGAGACACCGTTCCACGTCTAAGGTCACCTGCTCTGTGGGTGGCACAGCACGGTCGTCGGTTGCTGTCACCATCTTTCACAATTATTTTGGAGCAGCCGGGCTGGTTTTCTGTGTTGGTAAATTGCGTGTATGAATCTCAATAAAAAGGATCTGTGCAAAGACACCGACTTCAGTGTGCTGATCCCCACCCCGCACCCCCATTCGGAGCTGCGTTTCTTTATCAAGCTGTTAAGATGTCAGGAGGCGACTCATTGCAAAGAACCCTCACTCTGGGGCAAATTCATGCACAGGCTGGTTTTATAAAGAGGAAGGGGACTGCCAAAAGCATTTCTGCTGATGTCTCGGATTGCTGAAGCTCAGCCAAGTTTACAGTTTCAGGGTTGGGGAGACGAGCTGCTTGTGCCCCCCTGGGCGTCACGTGCCGAGTCTGTAATACCCAGGCAGTGAGGAAACTCGGTAGGTCCATCTCCTCTCTAGTTTGTCTCGAAGAAGCTGTGCCATGCTGTCCAGCTCACTACCAGGGATAAGACCCCTCACTTGCTGTCCCCGCTGCCACAGAGATGTGCTGAGAGACCCCCTGGTGCATGTCACTTTAAACCAGAAGTCCAAGGAGGCGGTGGTCCCCAAAGCCACAGCTGGCTGGGCAGAACTGTCTGCTTGTGAATCCACAGGTCAGGGGCAAGGTAGGTATTTCCTGCCCTTGAACTCTCTCTCTCTCTCTCTCTTGCTCTCTCTCTCTCTCTCACACACACACACACACACAGAGTGGTCCCCCCTTATCTAAGGGACACACGTTCCAAGACCCCCAGTGAATGCCTGAAGTCACAGATACAGGATTGCAGGCAAACCCTGTATATACTATGTTCTTTTCCCTATACATACACAACTATGATAAAGTTTTTATTTATAAATTAGGCACAATACAAGATTAGCAACAACAATAATAAAACAATTGTGACCATATACTGTACTGTAATAAAAGTTAATGAACGTGGTCTCTCTCTCTCTCAAAGCATCCTATGTAATGGGCTCACCTATTTTTGGACAGTAGTTGACCTCAGGTAACTGAAACCTCAGAAAGTGAAACCCAAGTTGGTGGTGGTGGGGTCTATGTATTCCCACAAGGCTCTCTGAGAGCAATGGGGATGAGAAGACCCCAGAGTGATAGAGGCCAGGTGACAGTCCGTCACCACCGTAAAACAGGTGGACTTGATCATCCCGGTGTGGTGGGGAGGAGGGGCTTGCAGGAAGGGTGGAGATGACAATAGAAGGTGATATTCCAAGGGGCACCCCAACAAAGATCCTCTTGGTTTGTACCATCAAAAAAATTAAGGACGGATGGGAGACTGAAATCAACTGCCCCGATAAAATGTCACAATCTCTTGGCTATTTTGTGGACCCAGAACTCGTTGACTGAAGGAGAGGCCAAGTCTCCAGGTGGAAGGACAGGCAGCCCCACGACAAGGGTGTAGAATAATGATTCCCCTACTCTTTGTCCAAAAGGACCTGCAGCCACTGGAGTGTTTGGACACCCAGTAATAGCACCATGATCTACTCCGTCCGTGACACCATGCTAATTGGATGGGATAAGCCCAAAGTGACCCATTCTCTGGATGCCTTGGTAGGAATGGCTTTCTTCTTACCTAGAGAACGCAGCCCAGAGGCTGGCGGGTAAATGCTCAGCTGGGTGACAAAATCTTGCTTACAAGGGCTGTCCTCAAT
Organism: Cheirogaleus major; assembly: GCA_963574435.1. Classification (NCBI taxonomy): domain Eukaryota; kingdom Metazoa; phylum Chordata; class Mammalia; order Primates; family Cheirogaleidae; genus Cheirogaleus; species Cheirogaleus major. The sequence goes on along the minus strand of CAUYPO010051379.1, from coordinate 1,208 downwards.
CAAAGTGGGTGGTCAGGGCTATACTTGATTGTCCTGGGTGCCAAAACTCCACCCACCACAGATACAGGCAAATAAAGCAAAGACGTGCCTTGTGGGGTCTCCCGGGATGGGTGTACAGGTCTCTTCAAGTCAACACGCCCGTCACTGCAGGGCACAGCCTAGAGAGAGCCCCAGCCGTGGGCCCAGAGAATCATTGCCTCATGTCAACACCACCATTTGAGACCAACAGCCATGGAAAGACAGCAGTTACAGAGAAGTCCCAAGAGATGATGTTTCAGGACCTGGCACAAGGTGGGTTCATGTTTCAATGTCAAACGCTCTAGCACCATATGGAGAAAACAGCTCACTGGGACCTCTTGTCTCCAACTTCTTCACCTGGTGCAGCCTAAATGTCCCATGCCGTTCTCCGCTGGGGCCCCTGGGGACCCCTCCTCAATGTCACCTTTACTATGTAGACTGTCACTTCCAAAGTGGGCTTCCCTTAGTGTGAATGAAGGGAACTTCCCACTGAATGCTAATTTTCAAGACCCAGAAGAAAATGCGTGGTCCGGGAAAACAGTGCTCTATTGCCCTGGGGAAATAAGAACAACAAGTAGCCACAGTTGAAGTTCATGCTCCAACGATTATGGTCTTTGGAACCACAAAGTCCGGGATCAGCCCCTGAGACTAGCTGTGTAGACCTGCATGATTTACCTGATCTATTGAACTCCCTACTTTTCTCCTTTCAGGTCGTGGACGAAGTGCTTTTCATAGCAATCTGTTCTCTCTGGGGCCAGCACGGCATGGGTTCGAATCCCGTCTCTCCACACTGCCTCGAACAAGTTGGTTAGCTCGTGCGTGCCTCAGTTTTCCCATCTGTAAAATGGAGGTGGGGAAAAACGCCAACTCCTAGGGCTATAGGGAATATTAAATGAGTTCATGAGAGCCCCCAGCTTGGCGCCTGGCCTGTGAAAACCGCCACCTCCGATTTAGGCACATTTACGTGAACTGACTGACTGTTTACCAAGAGGCACCAGCCCCCGTTCAAGTTATTTTCTTCCGGAGTCCAGCTGGGATGCAGACAGCCAGCCGGCTCTCTTCTTTGACCCACCCAGCAGCCTCTGGGTGTCGCGAGGGCAGAGGTGGGTGTGTGGGTGTGTGTCCCGCCCCGGGATGGGGGGTGACGCGTGAGAATGTGCTTGCGTCCGGCACTGTCCCCTCCCTGCTGG
>CAUYPO010051378.1:0-13910 GCA_963574435.1 Cheirogaleus major | reverse complement strand
GTGATATCTCATTGTGGTTTTGATTTGCATTTCCCAGATGATTAGAGATGTTGAACATTTTTTCATATGTTTATTGGCCATTATTCTGTCTTCTTTTGGAAAGTTTCTGTTCATATCGTTTACCCACTTTTTGATAGGGTTGTTTGATTTTTTTCCTTGCTGATTTTCCTGAGTTCTAAATAGATTCTAGTTATCAGCCCTTTATCGGATGTGTAACATGCAAATATTTTCTCCCATTCTGTAGGTTGTCTGTTTGCTCTTGTGATAGTTTCTTTGGCTGTGCAGAAGCTTTTTAATTATCCTGGATAGAGCTGGAACCCATTCTACCAAGTGAAGTATCCCAAGAATGGAAAAATAAGCACCACATGTACTCACCATCAAATTGGTTTTAACTGATCAACACCTAAGTGCACATATAGGAATAACATTCATTGGGAGTCGGGCAGATGGGAGGGAGAGGAGGGGATGGATATATACAAACATAATGAGTGTGATGCGCACCATCTGGAGGATGGACACGCTTGAAGCTCTGACTCAGTGGGGAAGGGGGGGCAAGGGCAATATACGTAACCTAAACATTTGTACCCCCATGATATGCTGAAATAAAAAAATAAAATAAAAATGTACATTCCTAGCCCCCATCCCACGAAACTCTGATTCAATAGAGGAATCTATGACTTTGCATTTAACAAGCCTTAGGTGTGATTTCTTTTTTTTTTTCTGTCTGAACAAGTATTTTTTTTAATTTTTATTTTTATAGATTTGCAGGGTACAAGTGCAGTTTTGTTACATATATATCCCATAGTGGTGAAGTCTAGGCTTTTTGAGTAACTACTGCCTGATTAGAGTGGTGCTCACACAGTAGTAATATTCTTTGGGGGCATGGGGGTTGTGCAACTTAGGTGTAATTTCAATGCAATGGATCCGGAGTCAGCTTCGGAAACCGATTCAATGAAAAGAGAAAGCACTCTGGAGTCTGGCAGCAGCATCTGGCTGTGATTCAAATTCCCACTGCGGCCTTTACTTGCTATGTGACTTTGGGCACATGACTTAACCTCTCTGGGCCTTGGTTTCCTTGCCTATAAGTAAACCTCAGTCTTAGGAGCTATCACTATTTAGAACCCTAATTTACAGAATCTTTGGATAGGAGAGGGAAGGGGAGTGGAAAAAAAAAAGAAATGGAGCCAGCATTCTCAATGGCCATCACCCATGTTCCCATACAATCCAAGCTGGCAGATGTACCAATCCTTTGAGGTAGAGGTAAAGGACCCATAACTAGCTGCATCAAGCCTCTTGAACGTCTCAATTCATGGTCCATATAGTGATCAGAATGGGCTTAAATATCTGTCTGGTGGTACAAGCTTTAGGTTATATACAAATGTAAAAATTTCACCTTAATCCAATTTCTAAATTTTTGCTTATGGCAGAGCATGTTTGTAGTGTAGAAATACAGGCTTTCCGTTGACCAGGATGAGCAGGCATGTTTTAGAACTCCCTGAATGGAGTACCATGCCACATTTACCACCCAATCTCAGGGACAAGGTCAAAGGAAGAACCCCCTCAAGGTTCTGCCAAACACATTTCATCACATTACGCTCACTGTGCTCAAAGTGATCTTGTTCATCTTCAGGATGAGGTTCTCAACACTGCCAATCACTCTCTCAACTGCGAAGACATGTTTGACTGCTACCTTCATACTCACACCCGTTTTCTAGAAGCAAAACATAGTTTTCAAATTACAATTTTATTATCACATAGCCTAGGTGTTCCAGGAAGACTAAATGAAAATAAAATTATGTAAATCACACGTAGTCGTAGATGTCTTCAAATGCTTCCAAATGGCACTAATCATAAACAATTGATCTTTCATACTGCATATTGCAACTATAACCTCAACTAAGCTATCTCTGGTTGTCATGCAGGCTACTGACCAATATTTTGTTCCCTCCTTCCTGGCACATGGTAGGATTATGCCGACTTTCCTACTGAACCCAACATGGGCAGGTAACTTTCTTTGGCCAATGAATATGCGCAGAAGTATCACTTCCAGGAAGAGGCTCTTGATGCCTCTTCACCACATCCGTTTCTTCCTCTGCCACAGGGATCATAAATGTTCTCAATGTGACTGCTCTATCAGCTTCTATCATTGAATACAGATGACAACACAACACACAATACAGATACAATATGACCAAGAAATACACATACTATTTTAAACCATTGAGCTTTGGGGATTGTTTGTTACTGCAACATAACCTAGCTGATACATCATAACCTGACTGAAACACCGTCACTTCATAGGAAAGAAATACTGGGACACTGAGCACTATAGTTAATGCTACTATAAACCAAAACAGAAGAAATTTGGGACTATATTTATTATATGGTGGCATATATATGATATGTGGATATATATATTGTTGATAAGCACTTAGTAAAACAGACTTCTCTTCCACCTCCCCACAACCCAAAAAAAAAAAATTCTCAAAGCAATTGGATAATCTGAATTCCTCAAAATCAGTGTTCAGAAAAAGAAAGAAAAAGAAAAACAAGAGTTTCCCCATTTTTGACCCTTTTGTCAAAAATCATTTGCAGAGTTCCACTTCTTTTCTAAGACCACATACATTAATCAAATGCAGAGCTTCAAAGGGGCTTCATTTTGAGTGACCCAACAGACAGATAAATTAGCTGTCAAGGGCACCTTTGTAATTGAAAGGGGCCGGGCTGACCCAAGGGGAGAGGACAAAATCAAAATGGGAACCGTCCAAGCAAAAACAGCATCGAGGACCTTAAACAAACCAGAAAGCCATCCTACACCCTCTCATTTCCAAGGGTGTTAAGTCTGAGCCAAGCATATGTGTGTTTATTTACTAACTAGAAAATTCAAACATCCCGCGTCTGATTGATTTCTTATGTGCTACAACCGTAACAAATGTTTGTGTGTAGAATACACATTTGAGTGTTAAGCTCAAACGTGGCCATTATAAACCTGATCACACATATACCTGTGACCTAAAAAAAATTTCCCCTTTGAAACGATGTAACTCAGGAAGGTTTTCTTCTTTATTGCAGGAAAGAATCCCTTAAAGTTTCTCATCTGAGTAAAGAACTGTTCGTTTTTAATTTGCAGAGCGTTTAACTGGTGACTCAGTGAGGGATGATGTCATGTTATCCTACGATTGCTGCTGTGGTTCTCTCTGCTCACTCAAACCATTCCCTCATTTCTGTGGCAGACAGTCCTGCCCAGCTTTCCACCGTCAGCTTCGTCCCTCCTTCCCAGCCAGCCAGGAGCAAACAGTCTCACAAGCAGTGGATGAAACAGGAAGTCTGACAGCTTGAGTCTGCAGTGGGTCCCCTAGTGTTTTCCCACTCCATGTCCTGGCATCGTTCCCCAGATGTACAAACACACACACACAGAGCTCCCATTGTTGCAGCCTTCCCCAGCCCACTGATCCTAATATGGAATGCAGCAGGAAACCCATGATTTCCTGACACTCCGCAAGCTGGAGGAAGCGAGGGGAAAAAACTCCATTAAAAAGCCCAGCTTTCCTCCATGTTAGATGTGCATTGGAAAATGGGGAAGACTTAGCAAAATTCCTCCGTGTCTTCAGCCAGGCTGGAAAGGGGGAGAGCAGAGCAAAACCCTCAGGCTGCTGAAATTTCTAGACTGCCAGGAAGCCCCGAGAATTCTGTGAAAATGAGGGTTTCTTAACTCAAACTGATAGGATAAAGGGACAGGACACTTTTTATAATTCCTCCCAAGTGTATGTTACCTTTCTTTGCCAGCATGGTAAGCAACAGGGCATATCCCAGCCTCAGACACGTCTGTATGAGCCAAGGTACCAAAAGTAAGGCAGAGTAAACTCAAGCCTGGCACTGGCTTCCCTGCGCTTCATGCACTTTGGAAGAAGCAAGAGAAGCAGCAGCAGGAGCCCCAGCAGCTGGAGCCGCAAGAATGAACTGCAGAGAGGGAACTGACAGCAGCTGTGGCTGCGGTGGCAACGACGACGAGAAGAAGATGCTGAAGTGTGTGGTGGTTGGGGACGGTGCCGTGGGGAAAACCTGCTTGCTGATGAGCTACGCCAACGATGCCTTCCCGGAGGAGTATGTGCCCACTGTGTTTGACCATTATGCAGGTAAGAAAAAGTGGGAAACTCTCTCTGCATCCAGATGAACAATGCGGGAGGTGATACCCCAAGTTCACAGGGGCCTGGTTTATTTCTAAGGTCAGTATTGGGTGCTGGCTCGGCAGTAACCAGGGAGCTTGGAATAACAGACAACCAAGGACTTGGCTGGAATTGTTGGGAGAACAATCTGTGCCTCAATTTGTATTGTAACACCTTTTCCCCCTGAAAGCAAATCCCTAACACTGGGAAAATATCCTGAACTGCCCTCTAGATTTTGGGACAGAGATTTTACTCACCATTTGCTTGAACATCACTAACTTTTTATTAGAAACATTTTTAAACGCAGGGTAATTGCATCACATTTCTTTTCTACAAAAAAAAATACATATATCACCACTAGACACACAAGAAATGAAATGTTCTTGCCACTTTTCACATATTAACCTCATGCTATCCATAAATGAAAGTGCTAAAATTAATTAATAAAACAATCATTTTTTTCCCATAACAACTGGTGCCATACAACTATACTTTCCTTTTCCTGGGGCTGTAGATGGGGGGGAAAGTAGTCAAAAGTATTAGGCAATCTGCATCTTGGGTTAAAAAAATATTTTTTATTAATATGTTTTAAAAGTAAAAATACAAATAAAATCTGAATCATTTTAAAGTAAGTCCTGAAAGGGCAAAATGAGCATAAAAAGTTTTAAAGCATAACAGTTAAGATACTATTGCCACAACTTAATTCGTTCAGTGGACCTTGATGTTTTGTGTTCTGAAGTTTGTGGGTGAACTTGTCAATTTGATATAGCATTATCTAAATGTTTCCATTTGATTCTCACTTTTACTCTTACTTTCTAAAACAAACATTATTAAGTTTATCAAATGCAATTGTATAAAATTCTTCAAGTTTACAGTACCCTAAATTTTATAACTTTCTTGAACATAGTGATTGGCACAGTGGGCTATCAGAGATTTGAGATTTTGTAAGAGGAAAGTTTCTTTTCTTTCCCCTTGGCTTTGGGACAGGTTCAGCAAAGGGGAAATGGCTCACAGGAAACCAGTGTGAGTGTTTGCTTTGCTATGTGGCCATTCGAAATCCTCCTTCTATAGGAAGTAGTTTCTTTTCCAGAGCCAAACCATCACCTAAGTCCCCGTTTCCTCCTACATTTACATGATTTATGACAATATTACGTAGCAGACAGGAAGAGAACCACAGTGAATATAGTACGCATTTCCCAGCAGGTTTTTCTATATTTGTAGAAACTAAAGAGCAAATTTTAATGCCGGCTCCCTTAATCCTTTCTGAGAATATAATGACTATGGCCAAAGAAGAACATTTTAATGAGAACGGAATAAAGAGAAGAACAGGTTGACTTCCATCTTGAGAAAAAAAACTAATTATAAAATTTGTGGGTCTGTACCTTGAGAAACTTACTCAGATTCTTGTCCTGAAAACATCTTAGCATAAGTTATTTATGCTACACCTTCTTTCTGCCACAAAAGGGAAAGTGGATAGTATCTTATTCAAAATCTTTGAGATCAAAGGTAGAACCCAAAATCTACTAAAGAAAGAGGCTTCAAATGCTCATGAAAATTATGTGTCCAAATCCCCATCTATTGGATAAACCAATTACAGTGTGGTGTCAGGAAGAAAGAGGATAAAACCATCTTTAAAGATGAAGTCAGCCTATTAAAAAAAACACATCAGAAATCAAACAAAGGCTGAGCCACATTTAGATTCCAGTAGGTTCAAATTATTTTATAGTTCAATTATGTGCATATTTACTATAGTTTGAGCATTAAAGAATCTTAAAGATTTTGGCTAGTGTATTATTTTAGCTCCCAAGAAATCACAGCCATTGTACCCAGAGGTACAATAGTGAGTTGGCACACAGTGAGTTGCTTTGATTTACACCTTGTACCTCTTTAAGTATATAACCATCTCCTGTGCTTTCAGTCAGGTTAAAAAGGAAATGAAGACATGAGCCACATACATCTAAGATTGTAATGAAGTGATCATTTCTGTAAGCAGAGGGGTCTTCTCTTCTCCTCCACTGCAAATACTGGAGCTCTTTTTACCACTACCCTCCTCATATGTGACCTGGTAGAACATAAATCCTTAGGCAGGCACATGAGAATCTACAACCAATTGTAAAAGAACTAAATTCCCTTTTCTCCATTTTGATCCAGTATCCAATTCCTGGGTCCCATGGACCCACTCTAAAATGACAATCTCCGGTTGACTTATTGAGTCTTTAGAAAATTGCAATTTTAAATCATAAAGGACCTATTCTTTCAAGATTTTTCACTAATAAATGCCCATCCTAGGAAAATAGAGATGAAACAGTAAGGATGGAAGTACAATATATGCTCAAGATGGTGAGCTCTGAAGCCAGATGGTCCAGTTCTAATACTGGCTCTGGCATTGACTCTGTGGCTGAGAGCAAGTTACTTAACCTCTCTGTGCCTCAGTTATAACAAATGAAAAACAGGGACAATAAAAGTATTAGAATTGTTTTAAAGAACAAAATGAATTAATGTATGTACAGTTTATAGAACAAGACCTCATATGTGATAAAAGTTAGGTATATGGTAACTATTATTATTAAGAATAAGGTCTCAACACTTACACATAGCTATGAAAGGGAACTAAAATGTAATTAAAGATAAGAACCACAAGAAGAAAAAATATAAGTCCAAGAACATCCTCCAGGAGAGTAGAGTGTGATGGAGTATATGTATTGTCCTTATGAAATAGTTATCATGTATATTGATAATTGACAAATATGTGTATGTGAAGTAATCATAGTGGGATGTTAACTTGGGAAGGGGAATATTAGTTTTGCATGACTGACTGCAGAAAAATCAATAACCAACTAGAAAAAAAAATTTTTTTAAGTTGTATGAATCCTGATTTTATCCCTTCATGCTACCTACCAGAATCCAAAAGTACATCTTCTCCATGTAACTTTCCTTGACTCCTCAAGAAGAGTTCCTTGCTCCATCTTCAATCCAGCTCCAGAAATGTGTTTACATCCCTGGAATACATCTTCCACCACTGTACAGTAATTTATATGTTTCCTTATTTTCCCACCCCCCACTGTGCTATGAGCTCCTTAAGGGAATGGGTCACATATTATCAAATCCAATGGTCAGTTCTCAGTTCTCAGTCCTCATCTTGATCTCTTGGAAGTATTTTTTATGATTTATTGCTCTTCTTCTTACAACACTTTCTCTTTTTTCCCAACTTGTTTCTTTTTTTTTTTCTTTTTTATTTTATTTTATTTTTTTCCAGCATATTGTGGGGGTACAAATGTTAAGGTTATGTATATTGCCCATGCCCCTCTCTTACAACACTTTCTTTGCTTGGTTTCTTGGATACCACTTTCCCCTGGTTTTTATTCTACTCACAGCAAATCTCTCTCCATCTCTTCTGCCACCTCCTCATCTCTTCCCCACCACTAAATGCTGGCATACGTCCCTTGGTCCTCTTCTTTATTTACACTCATGCCCTGGTTGATTGTATCTAGTTTCATAGCTTTAAATATAATTTATATACTGATAATTCCCAAATTTATATGTCCACTCCAGAGCCCCTGAGACTCAGACTCATATATCCAACTGCCCATTTGAATATCTAGTAGGCATCTCAGACTGTCCAAAAAGGTTTTTTTAATTCCTCCAATCTACTCTTCCCCTGGTCTTCCCCATATAAGAAAATACTATTTTTCACCCAGTTGCTGAGAACAAAAACCTTGGTATTGACTCCTTTCTTCCTTTGACAACACCCCTGTCCCTCTCTGTTCAAATCGTTAGTTATTATCCCTTCCTCCTACCAATCAGCTCAACATTCCAAATATACCCCAAACCTGATGACTTGTCACCATCTTCATTGCTTTCCCTCTTGCCCAAGCCACCATCATCTCTCATCCAAACTACTAGAATCAACTCACAATTCCCTACTTCGAATCTTACCCCCTATAGTCCATTGTCCACAAAGCTGGCAGAGCAACTGGCCCCAGCCCCAACTCCTCCAATCACTTCCCTTAACACTCAGACCCCATCCTTTACCACAGTGTACAAGGCACTCCAAGACTTGGTCCCTGTTATCTCTCCAACCTCATCTCCTAACACTCTCCTCTTCAATATTTTTGCTGTAGCCACACTTGCCATCTTGACATTCCTCAAACACAACAAACTCCTTCCTTCCTTGAAGAGCTTGCATTTCCTTTTACCCTAGCTTCAAAAAACAGAGCTCAGCATATAGTAGACTCTCAATAGATAATCACTGAATAAATGAATTAGTATGTTAATCATCTCAGTCCCTCCAGCATTTAAATAGTTCCTGGTCCATTAAAACTTCGATGAATAAATGAACAAATTGCTGGTCCTGTAGATACTTCTTTAGGAATGAATATAAAATTACTTATTAAATTCGTTATATTTTTGAACTATTTTGTTCACATTTTAAATAATCATTTTATCTGCACTGTAATTGTAATACAGCATTGAATTTCCTTGACCTACCGTGTCACATCCTATCAAATAGTGCAACTCTATAATGTTTCAATGTAACTTAGTATGCCTCTGTTTGCATCACATTCAAAAGCTGACCTAAATTTGGGGTGGCCCACTCAGTTGTAGTTTTTATACACAGAGCATGCTCCAGAGTAACCCCAAGTTTGACTGAGAGCTAAGATTCAAGATTAGTGGCAATAAGATGAAGGTGGAAAGGGTCACCTGTGTTTGTTACAAATGTACGTAAGAAACATTTCTGGGCCCTTCTTCCTACTTCCAGAGATGAATCAAGATGTCCTAACAATCTTTAGAGTTCTTAAAGCTTACTATGGAACATTCCTTCTCTTATCCTATCTGTACCCTATCATTAGCTTTGAGTTTTGTAGCAGACCCCTTACTGGTAAAATATTCTTACCAATTAATGTTTTATATGACATATGACATAAGGATAAGACTTCCAATTTGATCAGGTGACAGGTACACTAAAATCCCTGATTTCACCACTATACAATTCATCCATGTAACAAAAAAACACTTGTACCCCCTAAATCTATTGAAATTTTAAAAAAAAAGACTTCCAGTTTCAGTTTAGTTAGATTGTATGTTGAGTTAGATCATGTGTGTGGTTTGTAGGTTTGGGTGCATGAGTGAAACCGTTTATGATCCACCTCCTTCACCATTTCCATCACCCTCTATATTAAAGTTTATTTTGCCCGTAGATCTTTCTTCCTTCACCCATCCCTCCTAGAGTTTCTTTGTCAAAAGCCATCGAATTTGGAAAATCACTTTAAGCCACTATTTGCAAACCCAGGCTGCCCATGCAGGAAATTAACACAATTCATGGAAAGAAGGAAAATACAGTTACTCTGTCAGCTAAGTGAGATGTAAAAGGAATTTGTTTCCACAAAAAGCTGAAAGTCAGTCCTAACTTTTTCCACCTAATTATATGGCAATCAGCCCAAGGTAGACCCAGTCACAATCTTAATGTCTGGGGGGCAGGGTGGGGGCAGAGGGGAACCATGTCCAATCCACAGGGGGAAAAAATAACATAAAAACAATAAAGAGTAATTTTTTAAAAAGTCCCAGGCTATAAAGGGCTGTGACATAGTTCTGCCCATTTAGGAAAATGTACTCAGGAGTTTCTCTTTTGCTCTTTCTAATGACACCTGAGAGTCTCTGAAGAATGGATGAGATTCATTTTTTGTAAGCCACAAGGAAACCTAAAGCAACCCTCATGGGGCTATGAAATAAATCACCAGATTCCTAATCTTCGACAGAAATATAAAAGAAGTTATGAAAGAGGAGACAAGAATGGGCCAGCTGAATCACTCACTCTGTTCCTTCTAAACACAATGATACTCCAACATCTCTTAGGTACCAATCCCCCAGCATCTCTTTCTGCAGCAGTGTGATGTGTGTCTGATGCTTTTTCTGTATTCTGGGAGGCCACACTAAAAACACAATGACAGGAATCCTACGTACAGTTCTTTCCACAGTCTACATTGTGATGCTTATAGGAGCAAGTTCACTTAGAGGCCTCAGGGGTGGAAGTTGCACACAGAACGCTGAAACGTACTGCGGAGATGGTAGATTGTGGGCTGCTTCTCTTAGGGGTAAGAACAAAGGAATAATGCAATAGAAGAGGGAGAAAGAAAAGTAAGTATGTGTGACCGGGGTGGCATAAGAAAATTGTGCTCCCAGGGTCGGAAGCCGCATCTGCCTCCACGACCCCCCTGCTCTCCGGCTTTACCCGGCAACAAACCAAAGGCTCTCACCAGTTGGGCCTCGGTGGCCAGGCTCCCTGTGAGCAAGACATTCAGGCCCACACAGCCTGCCTCCCTTCGCTGTCCAGGCTAGCAAATGCTTCATATATTTTACTGCCTACCTGCCCTTTGAAGTTGGTCTTCAGATAAACAGTATTTTATTTCTAGGATAGCTTTTTCAGAATCTTTCATCTCTCCCTCTTGTTGTGGGGTAAATAGCAAATTTAGCTCAGAGATGACTCAGTCCATAAGATGCCTGTTTGAGGATGCGGTTTGTTCTGTTCTACAAAGGCAACGTGAAGGTGCACAACACATAAGGTGATTCAGGAAAGGACAGGTAAGAAACCTCAGCTGAAACTACCTCCCTCATTAATCCTGAGCACAAGGTCCGCAGGATCTATAGAGGCCCTACCCTCTGTGTAATTCAGGTTCTGATTTGGCTGAATATTTACATTCCCATAAACAAAAACCCATGACCCCTTTTGGATTAGTTAGCAGAATCCAAACAGTTAATTTTCTGGGGATAACACAGTCAGAATAAATTCCATTGTGAACTCAATAGGAGCCAACTCTGAGTCACGCAGTGGCCTGGCATTGTTCCTGAATACTCAGAAGTCCACCAGCTTTCTGGATGTGCCCAATTTTCACAAAACAAAAGGACCTGATTCATGTATATTCACTTAGCACTTAGTCTTGGTTCACAGAACAGCTTTCATCCATGGTGCTCGTCATTCCCCATCTCAGCATGAACTTCATTACGGCCATGTGTGATCCCACAAGCAGTGTGGTGGTATTCATTATGCAACTAGAATGCCACTGGAGGATATGCTAACAACAATAACAAGAGCATACACTTAAATAGTTCTTTCTATGATTCAGGCATATTTGAAGTGTTTTCATCCATCCATTCATTGCCTCCTCACAATGATCCTATAAGATGCTGTGATTTTATTTTCAATTTTAATTTTTATTTTTTATGGATATAAAGTAGTTGTACATATTTATTTCTGGGGCACATGTGCTATTTTGATACAAGCATATAATGTGTAATGATCAAATCTGGGCAATTGGGATACCCATCATCTCAAACATTTATCATTGCTTTGTGTTGGGAACATTTCCAAATCTACTCTTCTAGTTATTTTGAAATATACAGTAAATTATTATTAGCAATAGACATCTTACTGTGCTATTGAACACTAGATCTTATTCCTTTCTATCCAACTGTGTTTGTGTACTCATTAACCAACCCCTCTTTATCACAAGATGCTATAATATTATCTTCTCAATTTTACTGCTGAAGAAACCAGGGTACAAAAATATTAATCAATTTTCCTAAGGTTAAATCACTTATGACAGAGTAAGTGGAGGCTGTGGAATAGTAAACAATATAAGCAGCGTACAGATTTATAGCTAATAACAATCAAAAAGCCACCGTTAGGGCATTCTAACTTTCTATAACAAATAGACCCCAACATGTAAGGGATTAACTCAATAGCAAGGTACTCCTCACTAATATTATACTCCTGGGCAGGGATTCAGGTCAGTAGGGTTGCTTTCCTCGAGGTGGCCATTTAGGAAACCAGGGTCCTTCCACCTTGTGACCCTGCATCCTCTAGGATCTCATAGTATCTGCATCTACCCAGCCTCTTGGAAAAGAACATGGAGAAACTTGAATGGGCCAGGCCTGGAGGTGACAGACATCATTTCCAGTCACACTCCATCTGAGATAACTTACTCACAAGGCCACATCTCACTCTAAGGGAGGCTGAGGAGAGCCCACTTATGTGCCCCAAAGAGAAAAGAATGGATTTTGATGGAAACTAGCAATTTCTGCCCGTATCAGACTCTCTGGCCACCAAATATCCATGCATGCTTTTTCCCACATGTAAAACAAACTCACCCTTTTCCTCAGAGGGACCACCCGCGGAGTCCCATTCTGCCACCTCAACCAGGTCAAAGACTGGCATCTATAAGTGAAGCACTGTCCTCTCCATTTTGTCCAGGTGTGGCCCCTTCTGGTCCAACAAAACACAAATTATCTGCCCCATATACACAGTCACCCCTTATACAATGGTGGAACAGGAATGGGGTAACCAAAATATTCAAGCCACTTCAGGAAGGGAGGAATGGGAGACACAGAGTAATAACGGAATTCTGGTGGCAATCTTGATTGTTATCTCCTATTTGTGGAATCCAGAAACAATCAATTTTCTAACTCTATAAGGTCATTAAATTCTATATTCTATCTATCTCTGCTTTAAAATCAACCAATTCAGTTCTTCCCTTTCTTGTGACACCTTGCTAAACACATAAAGTAACAATATATACTAACATTCTGTATTTTCCAATCTTTTCATAGAGTGCTATGGACTCAGTAGGAACTAGGTTTACCTTCTAGGTTTCACAGACGATAGTTTTACAAAATGTTTTGCCACAATTTAACATAGATCTTCATCTTCCAACATGCTCTGTTTTCTCACCATCTGCCATCTAACATCTAAGCCAACAGCACACCATTTTTTAGGGTTTGGTAATGATGGCACCGCTCTGCTAGGTAAGCTAGGCTGCTGTAACAAATAGATCCAAATATACAATGGTTCAAAATATTAGACTCCTACTTTTTTATCATATAAGAGGCCTTGGCAGGTGTTCAGGTTGGTGAGATATTTTTGTCCCATGTCGTCATTCAGAGATCTTTTTCACATCCTGTGACTCTGCCATCAGCTTGGGCTTTGTGGTGCTCTATATCTAGGCAGCGGAAGATGAAGGCTATGGAGAAGTGAGGGCAAGGAGTGTGGTGTGGGCCAGGCCCACAAGTGGCATGCATCACTTCTGTTCACATTTCACTGGAGAGAATTTAGACTGTAGGCCACACATAATTGCAAGGAAGGCTGGCTATGTGCCCAAAGAAGGGACAAACAGATTTTAATTTGTACTTAGTAATCTTCACCACAGCCACTACCATGTTTCCCCTAAAATAAGACCTACCCATAAAATAAGCCCTAGCAGGATTTCTAAGCATTTGTGCAATATAAGCCCTATCCCAAAAATAAGACCTAGTGATGGGCGTGGCTATGCAGTGTATCTGCACAACCCATGCATTTCGTCTTGGAGTGGTAAAGAAGATGAGCAGCCCTTCTCATCTGCCCCATGAGAGCTCTATTGCTCAACATGAGAGATTGGGGCCAATGGTTCTAAAGGAAATAGAGTCGCAAGAAATTCGGGATGGAATTCGGGGTTTGGAGAATTATGATGATGTTCCAGAAGAAGATGACTTAACTATATTTGAAAAAATGTAGATTGTTGTACCATACTTAAAAAAAATAACACATCCCCTGAAAATAAGCCCTAGGGTGTCTTCTTGAGGAAAAATAAATATAGGACCCTGTCTTATTTTCGGGGAAATACAGTAGTAAAAGGCTTAGTTCCTACTAAAAAGCAACTATTACTATAGGCTTAGGGATACCTTCACCCAATTGTCTATAATTGAACATGAAAG
>CAUYPO010051371.1:0-30012 GCA_963574435.1 Cheirogaleus major | reverse complement strand
ATCACCTGAGGCCAGGAGTTCAAGACCAGCCTGAGCAACACTGCAAGAACCCATCTCTACAAAAGACAGAAAAAGTAGCCAGCTATGGCAGCACACACCTACAGTTCCAGCTACTTGGGAGGCTGAGGCAGGAGGATCACTTGAGCCCAGGAGTTTGAGGTTGCAGTGAGCTATGATGACACTACTGCACTCTAGCCAGGACAACAGAGTGAGACTCTGTCAAGAAAAGAGAAGAGAAGAGGAGAGAGAGGAGTGGGGCACAGGGAGAGCCATCCCAGAGCCCAGAGCCACTCCTTAAAGAAAAACAGTTAACATCGTACTCATTGTCATTGTTATTATCGTAATCATCATCACTACAAACTTTAAACTTTATATATACAATCCCCTGTTCTAAGCATTTTATGTATATTAAATCACTTTAGTACTAAAAATTACTCTATGAATAGGTGCTAGTATAGTCCCTACTTCACAAAGAAACTGAAGCGTAAGGGAGTTTGGACTTATGGGTGGTATAGAGCTTTGGATTTATGGGTAATAGAGAGCCATTGAATGTTTTAAGCAAGGGAGTGGCATTGTCTGCTTTGCATTTTAAATCATTCAAGCATTGTAAATCCTGTGGGAGACTAGAGGAAGAATAAAACAGTCCAGATGTGATAAGAACCCCAGAGGAAGTAGTGAGGAGAAAGAGAAGACAGAGGGATTGGGTTGATTAATAATTTGCTTAAATGGTCAAAATTAAGTAATTGAAGGTTTGGAGGAGCCAAAGAGGTCAATGTCCCAGTTGAACTGTATATATGGGAGAGAAAGCAGGCACATAATAACACTCAGTCCTATGAATCCCAGACTAATGCCTTGACTTGAGTGTGCCCAGTCTGCCCTGTGAGGGAAGTTTGAACTTGACTGAGTCTTTTCACATTATTTTGATTAAAGACAGGCTTGGGAAAATTCTTTGAATGCCAATCAGGAGACTTTGCTTTGAAGACTCCCTGCCAAATAAGAAAGAGGAAATAAGACACTTAACTAAGATGCAATCAAATCAATCAAGCCCAACCCTCTTGGTCTGATGGTTTGTAGGGGCCCTCCTGGGTTTGCCTTTTATAGGGAAAGTTTCCCAGGGCTCTAAGGTTAATTAGGGAATTTTTGTTTTCTACAGATGATTGCATTATCATCCCAGACAGGACAGCTAAACCCCTCTGAACAGGGAGAAAGAAAGGCATTTACATATTCTTTCCAATCAAGCTTCAAAGGATTTTTAGAGATAATAGGTAACTTGCCACTTGCTATCAGGACAGTCCTAAAGCACATTCATAGATAAGTGTAAGTGGGTCATTTTTAGTCCCTTGTTTATGATGCTTCCAAGAAGAGGGAAGAGAAGGAACAAATTGTCATCTAGTAAGATATTGCTAGAAAAGCGTCAGTTGAGTTTGCTTCCTGTGTATGAGTTCTTTAACTTTGGAAGTGTTTTAGGCTGGACTTCACACTTCAGTCCACACTGACTAGTTGAAGTCTTTTTAGGGCTACTATAAGTTGGCAAATTAGCAGTGTATTTATCTGAATGATTCTTGTTTTTGATAGATGCTATTTTCCCCTTTACGCCTCCACAAACACAAACACATTTGATTCAAGTAGATTATACATTTGAGGATAACTTGGACTATAAGGAAACTTGTATCTCAAATTTTAGTATAATATCTGGCATAAGAGATGTTCTATGAGTTTCTATAAAACTGATCTGAAGGTTGTAAAAACGTCTTGAAAAATAACCCAAGGATTCTCTCTGGATCACCCTTGGATTGTAACACACAGAATGGCTTTGAATAAGAAATTAATAATAAAATAAATTTTTATGAAGTCTGTGGTCACATAGCTATCACTTTACCCTAGATCCTGAAGGCACAAAATCACAAACCACCTTCTAATTCCTGGCTTGGAGACATGAGGAAGAATTCTCCCTGCCTTATTTTTGGTGAAGTCTTACTTAGATCATGAAAAAAATACAGTGATGATATGGCCATGATCTCTCCTACTTTGAGCCATTTCAGGCTTAAAGCCTTGTGTTTCTAAGACCATAATTTCTAGGGCCAGTGTTACACTCAGTCATTTCTTATGAATTAAATTTTAACCTTCTTGTAGTTTCTACTTATTAAGTATTTGCAATGTGCCAGACACCACTGTAGAACTGAGTTACACATAGGTCATCCTCACAATGACTCCATGAATTGGGTACTCCTGGTTTTGTTTATGAGAAAAGTGAAACACAGAGCAGTTATAATGCATTCAGGGCCACACAACAAGCAATAGATCAGAGATTAGATGAGTCTCTTTCTGACTTCCATGAGTAAAGTAGGGAAAAGGACCCAGATGTCCTAATCTGACACAACGTATTGGAATACACTAGGGATTGGAATCTACCCCAGTTCCAAAGACTGTGCATTTAACCATTATGTTCAACTGACTCCTACTTTATTTGAAAATGGCTGAAATTCTACCATGAGTGATCCATGGGATTGGCTTGAAGCCCTTTGATGCTTCATTAGCTGTTCTTCAAAGGGCATTCAGCTGTTATCACACTGGTTGCACTTTAGGGTCAATTACTTTATCTCTGTTGGCTAGATGAGATCAGAGATCAGAGTATTTTGAAATTATAGATTAGCAGTTCTCAAACTTCTTGGTCTCAGGACCACTTTATACTTTAAAAAGTTTTTAAAGATCTCAAAAAGCTTTTGGTTTTGTTGGTATTACTTTTTAGAACATCTTCTTTTATGTCTGTGTGTTTTTCTCACTTTTATGTAATTACAGACCCTCTTTTGATGCATTGTCTCAAGATGGCATTTGACAATTTGAGGGATATCCAAATAAATTAGCAAGAAGAACACAACACTGGCCACCTTGGCCTCTAGAGCCATGTTGTTTCTATTACTCACTGTCAATGCAAGTATCTTGCCAAGTTTTTAATTCCTTCAGAGATGCAGACCTCTCTTTAAGATGTGGGAAGGGGGGACCAAAGCATGTGCTTGTTCACTCTCTTTCTCTCTCTTTCTTTATTTTTAAATCAATTGAATCAGAATATATTACCCTTATTGTATTTTAGAGTTCCATCAATTTTATTTCTGCTCTAAAATACTATCAATTTTATCTGCTGTTTCGGATGTTCTCTATATTTGTTTAATTTTGGATGTTCTCTCTCCCCCTCTCTATCTGTTTAATTTGACTTGATTCCTAAGCTACACCACTGAATAATTCTCACCTTTGGGGTATTTATAGTTCTTAAGATTTGGTAAACCTGTTTCTCCTTTTGCAGTCTGTTGGTTGGAAAGATACAATTGTGTTTTAACTGAAATTCATTATTAACCTCAGATTTCTAAATTTGCTTCCTTGCTTAGGAACTGGAATGAAAGGTGACTTAAATGTTTGAGATGCGACTTACCAGGTTAGCCTTGTCCCCTTGCCATCAGCCCTGCATATTCCTTCTCATTTCTCCTCACTCTCTTTTGGTTGGATTTGCTTATTTTCTAATTAATTGACATATGCCAAATCTGCTCACATTTGGCTCTGTTTCAAAGGGTAAGTCAATACTTGCACCCTTATAATGTGCACCATTAGATAGAATGTCCATTCATAGGCATACATACCTATGCATGTAGGTTTGGGAAGGAGAATGAGTTCTGTTCCCAAGATTCATGTCACCTGGAAGAGCTTGAATCAGTGACAAGGAAGAAACTAGAAGCCTGGTTCCTGTGTCTTCAGGGAATATAGGGTCTTCACCTTCTCTGACAAAATATCTACCTAGAATGTTGGGGTAGTAATGAATCCTGACCAGATATCAAAGAAGTAACTTGTTTCAGAAAGCCAATCAGATCTTTTTGAGGGCATTATTTACCACGGGCTTCACTTTCTCAAACTGCAAGATTTCAGTGTAATTTATTATTTTATTTCATTCATATTGCTGAGATCTTATTGTTTATTATTAGAAAACAAAATGTTTCCTACAAAGTATAACTAGTGTCTGAGACAGAGCTTGATCATATGATCATATGATTAGCTCTGTAAATGACAAAGACAATTACTCAATTTCCTCTCAGTTAAAAATATCAAAACAACACATCATAAGAATTAGAAACATTTTTTTGTTTCGTGTGTGCTTTGTGTGAACATTTACAAATATCTCCATACCATACTAGTAGAGACCCAACAGATCACATTGATATCTAGTATAGGTTTGTCATAAAGCTATGTGGAGACAGAAACAAGTGTTCTTTAAAGATAGACTAGCTGAAGCAATTTCAGTTTAGAAGAAAGCTTTTAGTAATTAGGTACCTAAAACGGCAACTTAACTAGCTATAGTTTATATAGTTTTCATTTTTTATGATAGAATCCTAGTTCTTAGGAAGGATCTCTGTGGAATTGCTCTTGGAACAGTGACACATGTAGATCATCCTTTTACTAGAGAAATTGGAAATAATAAACAAGTGAAACAATTTCATCAAGAGTTGCTCATGTTTAAGTCGATTCTCAAGGAAACATTTCCTAAGCCTCTTCTATTCCTCTCCCACGTCTTTTTCCCTCTATGGAATTTACCCTTATCCTCACATCCCTGAAGCTGGTGGTCACTCTGACAGTTGGTTCTGATGTTTTGTTTTGTTTTGCTTTCCTGGGAAAGCAGAACAAGAATTACCATATAATTTCTATTGTTCTTATGCTTGCTGTTTTCTCTCTTAAAAATATATCCTAAACATCATTCCACAAACCATGGGCTCAAGGAATGATCAATGATCCAGAAATTTTTAAGAGTTGCATGACAAGTCAATCAAACACTATTCTATTTTTTCCTAATCAAGCATAAAATGATAGAAAGTGACTCCCTTACCTTATTAAGCCAGGCTTTTGATTCATATATTGGAGAATCTAATTTTTTTAAACTTGTCATATATTTGGGGTTCTATTCTGTCATGAGAGAATCACAACCATGAAAAAGGAATAAAACGTGCCCACAGGCTAGCAGTAATGATTGACGAATACCTGCTTGTTAGACCCATTGTTCACAGGAAGTGATTCAGGTGAAACTGCTCTTTCAGGATTTATGGTGTGAGAATAGACCCTATTTTCTACCAACTGCCGTTAAAGCCTCAATTACGGAAGCTGCTCGATTATGTTTTGTTTTCTGTAGATGCTTTTATTTATTCTTGTTTTTGTTCTTGTTGTTGTTGGTGGTGGTCTCTATAATAAACAGAAATCTGCCTCCTTTTAATGAATACCATTATTTTACTTCTTATCGCTGAAGCTTAGCATCTAATTCTTCTTTCATGTCACTGCTTCAAATCTTTCTATCTGGCACAATTTTTTAAGTCTTTTCTTTGTCAGCAGAATATTCTTGGGGTCTCCAATTATTGTCTTTTTCTGGAAGAGCTGTAATATATCAGTGCCTCTCTTCAAATGGACTTGGGACACAGTTGTGGGCACAAAGATGTCCTTCATAACATCATTCACATAGGTGAATTATTAGAAAATATGGGCCAAAAAAATGGTTAAATGATGGTACCTCCTCATGACAGACTGTTGTGCAATTTTTAAACTATATATCAAAAGAAAATTTCTGATTATGGAAAATATACAAAATATGCTATGTTAAAGACAGACACCACATGATCTCACTCATGTGGAATCTAAAAAAAGTTGATGCCATAGAAGTAGAGAGTAGCATAGTGACTCCCAGAGACTGGGGACAGGAGGGCCAGAAGAGGTTGGTCAATGGGCACTAAGTTAGATAGGAAGAATACAATTTGGTGTTTTGTTGCACATTAGGGTGACTATAGAAAATAACAATGTATTGTATATTTCAAGATAGCTATAAAAGAAGATTTTGAATGTTGTCACCACAAATAATTGATAAATATTTGAAGTGATGAATATGGTAATTACCCCAATTTGAACATTATACATGCATTGAAACATTGTACATCATAAATATGTATAATTCCTATGTGTCAATTCTAAAAATCAGGATTCTCAATAGCATATAGGCATAATTTCAGCTGTGAAAAAATACACTTAAAATATATGCACATTTAGGAAAAAAGACAATGACATTTATCAAAATGAAAATGGTGGCAGAACCATGGTGGATTTTTATTTTCTTCTTCATTGTTTTCAGTTTTTCTACAAATAATATATGTTTCTTTTCTTATCCATAGAACCATATTCATATTCCAGGTGAGATTCAAAGCACATAAGACACATTAGATCATAACCCCCCTATACCTGTGTACTGCTTCATTGAATGAAAACAAAACTTAAATAAGGCATTTCATATTTGGGATTATCTATGGAGGATATAGTTGGAATAAGGCCTTTTTATTTTATTGCTTTGAAGCCTCTTTTTCTTATTACACTCCATCCCTTAAGTCAATTTAATTGGGAGAGGGAGGGTGTTTGTTTAATTGGATCCTAGGTAGAGTATAACATATATTACAGAAATTAGAGTACTGGAAAATACTTAAGGAATAAGTCCTTTAAGAATATGTAGATTTAATTGGTTATAATAAAAAGACAGACAATAACAAGTATTGAGGAGGATATGGAAAAAAGGAAACTCTCATATATTGCTGGTGAGGTTATATAATAGCATAGCTACTTTGGAAAAAGTGGCAGTTTCTTAAAAAGTTGAACATGAATTTACCATGTGAGCCAGCAATTCTATGTATCTGTCTAAGAGAAATGAAAACATAAATCCACACTTGTATAAGAATGTTCATAGCAGCATCGTTACAGTAGCTAAAAAGTAGAATTAACCTAAATGTTCATAAACTGGTAAGTGAATAAACAAAATATAGTATGTTCATACAATGGAATGTTATTTGGCAATAAAAAGTAATGATTTACTGACACATGCAGGAAAATAGGTGAACCTCATGAACATTATGCTAAAGGCAAGTAGCCAGATGGAAGAGACTACATATCGTATAATTCCATTTATATAAAGAAAAAATAAATCCATAAAGACAGAAAGAAGATTAGTAGTTTCCTATGGCTAGAATGGGGATTAATTGCAAATGGGCAGGGGAGATAGCTGAGTTAATGGAAATGTTCTGAAATTGGATTTTTTTTGATGGTGGCATGACTGTAAATTTACTAAAAATCATCATTGCATCATGTATTTTAAATGGGTGAATTTTATGGTATTTAAATTATGTTTCAATAAAATAGTTGAAATGTTTTTTAAAAAAGGATATGTGGCAACACACGTAACCTAAATATTTGTACTCCCATAATATGCTGAAATAAAAAAAAAAAACGGATATGTGGATTAATTTTTCTTTGAATTTCTCTAGTTACTATTATCAAACAAACCTCCAAAAGACTCAACCTAGAACAGAGAGTCACAGTCAATGAGAGAATAAATTATGGTCTGGACTATAGCTTTTCTGCCAAACCAGCATCGGTTTATGTTGCAGTTTTCCCCATCCATATTCTCATGGAATTTGTCATTCACTCTACCTTGCAATCTATTTTCTTTGAAAATTGATTGAGAACCTGCTTAACACCAATACTGAAAATGCAATAGTAATTTCATTTTACTCGCTGCACAACATTGCTGATGCCAAATACTACTTATTGACTTCATATTTACAGGCATCTTATATGATCACAGTCGTCACAAAGGAAAGGAATTTAACATTTTATTGGCATACACAGCAGGAATGTTCACCACAGTTGTGGGAATGACTTGGTAACCACTTGTCATGCATATCACAAAGCAGTAGAAATCCCTGTGAAAATTGGATGACTGATATTCACTCATTCTTCAGTGAGCTTTTACAATTAAAAATAACTTCACATTGAGCATGAAGTGTGAAATGTACAATTTTGTTTTAGAAAACATATTTGTCATTCTGGTGATTAGGAGCTCCCTTACCATAGGACAAATTTCTAGGTATTGTGTTCATGAAAGAGCCAATATTTTCTTTAAAATCCTATTTGCATATTGCTAGAGCGACACACTTCTATTTTTTAAAAATAATGGTTAAAGCTATTCTTTGAAATCTCTAAGTGGGAATTTTTCTCTTTAAACTTCTGTTTCTTTTCATTTTTAGTTTTTATCCAAGCAACTCATAAAAAACTCACAAATAATAATAAGCAGCATTGATTTACAGAGGTTTATATTTCTTCTGCTTTGGTTCTTTCGTATAGCAACAATCATCCCCTTTGGGGGCCAATTTTAGCGATCTTTTATTTTTCTACAATTTTTCATTCTGTATTATTTACTACCAGCTCAGCTAAACCTGGTATTATTGGTGAATCATCTTGAGGATTGACTGGTCAGTATTAGGATTACTCTTGGAAAGTTTTATTGAAGAGAAGGTCTCCATCAGTTTTCCCTGTTTGGAAGGCAGCTGTGCTCATCGCTATACCATCAACACTGTTTTCCCTTTTTCATCAGTAGCTATGCAGGAGTTTGAATTTGTAGTTTAATCAGGTAAGGCTATGGGGCACTGTTTTAGTTTTCAGATTTTTTTGTTTGTTTGTCTTTATTAATTTGTTCATTCATTCATTCAACTAACTAGTCAATGTTCAGTGAAAACCTACCATGTACTGAAACTGTGGAAAATGAAAGACATGATCTCCACCTCAAGACATTCACCAGCAAGTCAACTGACAATGAAAATATAAATGCTATCATAGAGGAAAGGAAGCAAGGGAGGGGGACACTTAACACGTTGGGAAAAAGAGTAAGGATGACTTTCTGTGTGGCCTTTCAATTAAGTCTTAAAGAAATAAGCCAATTGGAGAAGAGAGGAAGGGATATTATGGCAAATAGAAAGACAGACTTGTGCAAAGTTGTGGATACACAAGATAACATTGATTTGGAAACTCAAAATAAGTTCAGTTTGCTAGGGAATGGGATACATTGGGAAAAACAATATGGGTAAAAGCTTGGATAAATTATGGAGATTGTTTCTTCCTTATCTATAAAGTACATGCAGGTCACTAAGCAGAGTGTGGACATAAAATAAGTGCTTCATGTTCCTTTAGTGGTGGAGGTAAGGGTTTCATATAATATCTCTTCTGACTAAGGACTAAAAAAACTCTTCTGATTAATTTTTGATGTTTTTATGAAATTCTAAATCCTGACAAATAATGTATGCCCCAGATAGATACCTCCTATTGATGCTTTGAAATGTTTACCAATTTTGAAGGGTATCTGCTCATATTATTATTTGCTGGAATTGGTAGGATACAGCAATTGCAACTGGAAGTCAGAGCACGCTAGTGGTTTATAGCTCAGGCTTTTGATGTCAGACTTGCAAATTTTCTGTTTCTAATTTGCAAAATGGGGATAATAATAATAGTATATAACTCAGTGTTTTTCTGGGACTTAGAAGACTTGCAAATGCTTTGCAGAGTACTAAGCACCTAGAAAGACTTGTGAAATGGTAGCTAAAAGTCACAATATTCTTGTGGTCTTATTTTCAATGGTAAATTAATATATGTGTTTTCTCTCAACATTGCAGAAATAAATAGCTCTGATATATATTTTTATTCACCATCTTTAAAATTTTTCTATTTCCTTTCTGCATTTAGTTAATAAATAGACCATGCTGGTAAATGCCTCTGAAAGCAAAAAGCTTTCAAATTTTTAAAAACTGCAAGTTACAACCTGCTAGTGAGCCACAGAATCAATTTAGTGGGTTACAACTAGCCCTTTATTTTTACGAAATAGAAAGGAACATAATTGAAAATATAGAAATGTAGAGGAGTCAATAAGAGTAAGTACTGTTTCATTAAATCTTGTTTCAGGCGTGTGTATATGAAATCATTATGTATAATATATTTTTCATCATGATTCTTGGTCAAGAAGTTTGGAAGTAATTGCTCTAAGGACAGAAAAGCAAGTATTACAAGTTTCTCTCTAATTTGCATCAGAATCACAGATTGCTGTAATATTTAAATAGAATCTAGCAGATTAGAAAAGAAAGAAGAATTTGTTGTAAATAGCGACACACGTGATTTTACAGAATATACTACAGTTTCTTTTAAGATGCAACGGGCAAAATGCTGTCATTCAAATATTCTGTCTGCTGGAAACTCAGAAACTACTTGGTCTTTGGAGTTATGTAAAATGGACTTTGAAAAATAGGCTGAATTTTTTCCAGTGCTTTTGTGAGCATGTACACATGCACACCCATCACAATGAAGTACAGATGACTTCAGGAATGTGAAGGCTAAGAAAGCAAACTTTGCCTTTTCCTTCTGTTCTTCCATTATCATCCATTCAAATTGTTGCTTATTTGGGGCAGCCAGGTTAATCCTATCTGTACTCCCCTACTGAGCTGATATTTTCCTTCACAGTGTTTTCTAATTACTTTGTGAATAAAATGTTTTAGATTGAGAGTAAAATTGAGTGCAAAGTTACGCTTGTAGCTACAAATGTGCTCTCTTTAATGGTTGAGTTGGGGCTGTCGCTTTTGTAAGGGTCTCAGATGGTGCCATGGTAGAACTGTGCCTACTGACCCATGTCTCTCCTTGCTGGTGAAATTGATTCAGAACATGGTGAGTCTCTAACGACAGAAAGAGAAAATGTTTCCCTTTTTGAACAGTAATTTTCTTAGTTCCATTGTAGGGATAATGCTTGGAGCTCT
The DNA here is from genome assembly GCA_963574435.1 of Cheirogaleus major. NCBI lineage: Eukaryota > Metazoa > Chordata > Mammalia > Primates > Cheirogaleidae > Cheirogaleus > Cheirogaleus major. The sequence goes on along the minus strand of CAUYPO010051371.1, from coordinate 19,375 downwards.
TAGTATTTTCCACCTATTGCCAGCTTCTATAAAATTCCTTCTTTTAGAGATTATGTCCAATGTAATAAGTCTTGCTTTTAAGATCATGTAAGTCTTTACATTTAGTTTTTTATCTGTATTTGGATGATTGTTGTTTAGAAATGATCAGTAAATGATTCTGGCTAGCAGAATACCTTTAAATTTGAGCACAGGTTCTGAGGCTCCAATTGTTGCCAGACCGTGGTATTGCAAGAGTTGACTTAATGCTGTTTACATATTTAGAAAAATAATTCCCTTGGAATCATTCCAGGTTTGTTTTGTTGACCTCTTATTTTCTACCCTTAAAGAGAAAAAATAGATTTGGTATCATAGATAGTATTATTAACCTGATGATGATAATAGACTTAAGCTTTTTGGACAAATTCTCACCCCTTCAAACTGTTTAGCTGAATGTTCTGAGGCAAGGGGGAATATAAATCAGGCACTGCAACTAAAAATTTCATGTGAATCAAGTCAGGTAACTTAAAATAATGAATCAAGAAAAAAACACCTGGCATTCCTGGTCAAGCTTTTGTTTTCTTACTTTTAACATCCCTAGGTATAGAGAAATCATTCAGAAGTATAAAAAAGTGAAAGTGTAAACATGATAATAAGTGACAACTGGTAATTTCATTGTGGGGATAGACGAGGTTGGTGTGTTCTGTGGATAAATGGAGAATGCCCTGCCTAACCAGACATTGCACTCAGCTCCAGCAGATGGTTGTCATTTGGGAAGTCAGGCCCAGTGGATTTAGTTTTTTTGGGTTTTTTTTTCCTTCAGAAAAAGCCAAATCCAGATTTATAATGTGAAATCTCCTGGCTTACAAATGTTGGCTCAATTTTGGGGGGCAGTGTGCAGACCAAACAACATTTATCTGTAAGCTTACTTGGACTGCTGGTTGTCAATGGATGCCCTTTGACAGCCCTATAATAGCTGCAGATTTTCCAACAAGAACAGATGGAATGTTTTCATTGCTAATGAGGTTCATAATTTAGAAGTGCTCTGGAACCCCTCTTTTGAGGAAATGTCATCCTTGTATCTTGATTTAATAAAAATGTTTTGGTCATCAATATATACTGTTTTATAGAATGCAAAGATTTCTGTGGTTGGCCACATACCACTTAGATTGGAGAAGGGGGATATGAGATTACAACTAAGGCAGAATCATAGATGTGCTTTCATAGAGATTTTTTAAAAAGCTCTGTGAGAGTGATAAGCCTAATATAGGTATTAGCAAATCTTCACAGAGGAACCGACAATACATGAGACTATATATATGAGTATTAATAGGATTTTGATGGAAAAGGAAGAGAGGATTAGCCAAAGAGAGGGAAAAGTATAAGTGTCTCTACAGTTATATTGTGGGCTTTCACGTGGCTTAAAAGGGTGAATGATTGGGTATAACTGGAAGGTAGGATACATGACCACATATAACTGGGGCCAGGTCAAAGAGGTCCTTGATTATCAGTCTACAGATCTGAAACTTGATTATATAGTCAGAGGCACCATTCAGAGTTTAGACCAGGGAAGAGACATTGTCTGATCTAATCAGTGCGTGCTTATTCTAAATGTTGCATTGGGTTTCCTTAAAGTAGTTGGAAGTCTTCTCTAAGGAATTGGTTAAAAATAGGCACTCTTCCTAGATAGTGACTAAGAAGCTGTATGAATTCTGGAGGTACTGACAATTATTAAGAATAAACTTTGCACTGGTCATGATAAATTAAATCCTTTGATTTCCAGGCTATAAAGCAATATGCAGGAGGCTATCAGAATACCTGGCATTTTCACTAGTGTGCAGAACATAGTAACCTGTCCTGCATCTGAGTTCTGTGCAAAGAATATTATGCCTCAATTAGAAGTAACTAATATTAATAGAAGTCATGAAAACAGGAATTAGATAAAATTAGGTTGAAATAGACTGGGAAGGAAATTCAATGACCTTAATTATTTTAACAAAAAAAAGAGATTAGATAGTATGAAGTTACCACAATATGAAAGTGGAATGAAGATTTAATATGTAAATATAGGCCAATAAAAGTGCCATTTTCTATGTTAAAACATTTATTCAAAATAAGAGGAAAAAACTTTACAATCATGATAAAATTGTCTCAGATTAAAAAGAAAATACAGAATTAAATCAGGATTTAGAGGCAGATTTTCCTCCTAAAATGCCAATGGTCAAAACTCACTTGTGGATAATGTGTCATAAAAGGCACCTGTTGGCCAGTACTTGGGTTTTGGTCAGGAAAAACCAACCATTGTGCCAAATTATAATTAGATAAAAAATGTCCTAGACAGATGGCCATTTTGGCACAATTGGCATAAACAATGTATGAATTAATGTGAATTGCCTTAACACGTTATTTCTCTCTTCCAAGAAGCTCAATGTAGAATGCATGTGACTCCTGTTCATCAACTCAACTGTAATTATGGATCTAAATTAATCACTTGGTTTATCACTTGCCAATTGCTCAATCTGGCCTCTCTAGATACTTTAGAGACAAGGAAACAATTTAGCTAAACAATATTAAATAAAGAGTCCGAGATCACAATAAAGAGAATGAAAATGATAAACCTTCAGCTTCTAATCTTTTGCATAGTTAATAGAGCAATGCAAAAATGAATTCCTGTAAGGCTATTGAAACAAACTCATCAGAAAACAAGAGGTACCTTGGTTGAAGCATATAAGTCAGGGAATCTATAATAGCACTTAACATTTATGCAAAATTCATTAAGTCATGAATGAATGGGATCCGAAAGTTCTGTTTGGTAGCTTGGTCTTATTTTCATCTTTTTCCTTTTTTTAACTGTAGGCTGCTTTAAGTTCTTTATAGAAGGAAATGGGGTTTAAATTTCATGAATTTGCATATTTGGTTTTTTTCAATCTCACACTTCTTCTTGACTTATGAATATATTTGACAATCGATTTTAGAAGAGGGACATCAATACTGCCCTGGGATTTTGGAGACCTTGGCTTTTTCCTTTAGCTTCTCCAGGAGTCAGCTATATCAAAAGAAAAACCATTGACTCTTTATAATTAATTCTGTAAATTAACAGAATTAGACAAAAAATATTTGGGGCCTATTCATCACATAATTGGTTATTCACATCATGTTTTATTTAATTACAGTACTCAGTAATTAGAATTAAGAGCACCAGAGTAAGCTGACTGATGTTAAACATCTCCAGGAGAACACAGCTATGTCAGTGAGAACAGCATCAAATACTGTGTCTGGCACAGGAGAGCGCTCAATAATTATTTAACACATTAACTGCCACACTAGAAAAAAAATAATTTCCCTGGGGCCACAGTGTTTTATTACGAAAATAGAATAAAAACCTTGAAAACAAAACGATGCTTTCTAATTTAATGAAAAATTTGTTATTTTTTATTGTTTTCTGTGTGTGAGTTATATGCAACTCACATGGTGCTAGAATCAATTTTTACACTGCATGCCAATTGAGTTGTATATGACTCACTACATACTTACTGAATTTGTTTCGAAGAATTGAGTGTTCATATGCTTCACAAGGCCCTGGGCTCAAAACTATCGTGAATTAAATACAACTCACATGTTTATGGCAGCACGATTCACTATTGCAAGGACGTGGAAACAACCCAAGTGTCTGTCAATTCATGAGTGGATTATTAAAATTTGGTATATGTTTACAATGGAATATTACTCAATTCTAAGAAACAACAGCGAGCTAGCACTGCTTATATTATCCTGAATTAAGTTTAAGCCAATTATCCAAAGTGAGGTGACACAAGATAAGAATAATGGGCTCTACATGTACTCGCCATCAAATTGGTACTGACTGATTAACACTATGGTGCTCAAAGGGTGGTGGTGTTCACCAGGGATTTGGGGCTTGGTGGGGTAGACCCACATCTGAGGGATGTGGTGAGCATTGTGGAGGGGAAGGGCATACCTCTAACCCTTACTAGGGAGAGGCAAAGATATTAAATGCAACCAAAATGTTAAAAAAAAACAAAAAACATTTATCGAATGTTGGGCAGGTGGGAGGGGGGAGGAGGGGACGAGTATACACATACATAGTGAGTGGCATGTGCACAGTCTGGGGGATGGAAACACTTGAAGCTCTGACTCGAGGGGGGAAGGGAGGCAAGGGCAATGTATATAATCTTAACGTTTGTACCCCCATAATATACTGAGATAAAATAAATAAATATAACTCACATGGCAGTTAATGTATTAATTAACTAGTGGTTCTAAGCCACTGTTAGAAATGGATTATAAACTTTGGGCACTAGGATAAGATTTGGGAAGGCTGTTCCTGGGTAAATAGGAGAGACTTTTTATTTGACCATTTGCCCAAACACAACCCAAAAGTCTATTTGTTTCATTCCTGACTCATTCTGTTTATTGCTTTAGTTTGTTACTTTTTATAAATAAATTTGCCTTTTTTTTCCTTTTAAGTTATTTTTACCTATATGAAATCCTTTGATGTGACAGATAGCAAATGGGGAGAACAGTGTGATTTACTTAATGATTTTTCTTGAGTCCTGTTCTTTTCCAGGAAAGACTTGCATAAACAAACTAAGGCACCCATTACTAAATCCTAATGTAGCAATAAATTGCATTGGCTACAGCGAGTGCCTAGTTTAGTGGCTGGGTGTCTTATAATAGTTGGATATGGTGGTTCATATTCCAGGCTTTTCTTCTATTAATAAAAACCTTCTCAGTAAAAAAGTTGACCTTGTCCGCCTTGTCCCTGGCAAATATGAAATAATGAAAGCAGCTAAGTGTGCGTGGGTGAGAAGTGGAACAAGATGAGAGATCACTAACATGCCTAAAGATAAGCATTGTGGGTCTTTAACCAATTAAATGATCATAATAATTAGCCTTTTTTAAATAAATAATAATTAGCCTTTTTTAATAAATAAATTTGCCTTTTTTTTCCTTTTAACCCTAATAATAATTAGGGTTACGATTGATAATTCTGTTGGCTAGTCTACTAGACTTTTTATAAAGTTGAAAATTGCACAGTAGAAATGATGTGGAATTACTGGGTCTCTTTTTCTGTGAAGTTTTAAAAAATTGACTAACAGTGTTTTATTATTTTAGATATGTATACTCCATTTTGGAATCTCTACTTTTCTTAGTATGATAATGGAAGCTTTTTTTTTTCTTTTGGAAAAAGGACATAAGAGCACTGTCAAAGTAATCCCCACAGTGTTGAGTCTCCAAATTGAGTCAGCATGGGGTGTGTGGGGCTTTGTGGTGAGCAAATGAGCAGAAAGGTGCCTTAAGAACTACATTAAGCATTTGCAAGGAAAGATATATGGTTAATATTTGAATATTTAATATGTAGTTGAATTTTATTGTTCATTCATTAAATCATTACTGCGCCAGATGCTTCAGTCTAGAAACTACAGGAGGAAATAAGACTTTGATTCTTTTTGTCTCAAGCTCTTTTGGTCTCTGATTTTCATGTATTTTATTTCCCTACCATCTTGGAAAGACATACTGATAACCAAGAAGTTTTTTGTTATAATACAGAATATAAAGCAGAAGAATTAAGATGGGAATACTATGTGCAGGAAAGCCTGTCTCTGGAATAGAATCATGGTGATGAAAGGAAGCAGAAAGTAATCATTTTTCAGTTCAGTTAATTTGAAATAATAACACACTGAAAGCATTATTTCTCAATTACATAAGAATGGAAAGAAGAAATTCAACTAACTAATTAAGATTAAGAATAAAAAGGATATACCCATTCTTAATGAATGAAACAGAAGTAGCTTAAATGGCTCATAGGGACAGACAAGGGCATACCTCTTCAAAGAAAATTGCAAGTTCTCCAAAAGAACAGCCACTATCTTTCTATACTATAGAACTAAGAAAGAAGACTGTGAATTGACCCTAAATGCTGTAATCCTTTTTAAGGAATTGCTTTGGATTTTTTCATCAGTTGTATTTTTAATATATTTGAGAATAGAAGAGGTGAGGATTGAGACTATTTTTAAGTCACATATAAAATAAGACATGTGGGAAAAAAAAAAAAAAAAACTAAAGTGAGACAGAGCACTGTTTAAAAGTTAAAGTTAACTCTGAGCTTCCTGAAGTCTATGTTCCAGTTACAGGAACATATAAGTTACTTATGGGAAATAAACTTTTTTACGCTATGGGATTCTAAGTCAAAGTTAATATAAGGATTTTTATATAAACTATTTTATTAAGAATTAATTATGAAATGATAATTCCATAATAAAGCATTTGACTTGTTTGATATAAAGCTTATAAATCTTTGGTAGTATCTAAATTAGTCATTTTTTGTTCAGGAATATTAATTTCCTTTGTTTCTGGCTTCTTCCTAGCTACATGACCTTAGGTCAGTGACCTTTCTCAGCCTCTGTCTCTGGATCTACAAAAATAACTATCCTAGTGCCTCACTCAAGGAATTGTTGTAAAGATTAAAAGAGGTAATGCACCAAAAGCAAAATCTCTGCAACACAGCAATTGCTCAATAAAGCTGAGCTGCTGTAGTCATTAGTGTCATTGTCCTCAACATCATCATCACCATTTCTACCACAACACATACAGGGACCTGCAATGCATCTCCCAACTTTACATGTAGGCAGAGCAGGAAGTGGAGTCTGATTTCCATGCAATCAGCTACCCTACTTATAATATCATTATATATATTGAGAGATATCTAGAACATAAATTAGTAAGCCAGTGGTAGACCTTAATAACAACTATATTAGGTTTCACCGTGTCAGGAATCTCAAGCTAGCAGAGGAAAGCAGCTTTATAGTACTTTTAACATCTGATCTTTAAATTAAAAAATATATATATATTATTTTTTTCTCCTTTCTTTTCTGTCTTGCTGGAGTTTGTACATGCAAGAATGTTAGCTGACTGCTGTAGGGGAAAAAAATAAAGTAAATCAGAAAATAAGTATCAAGGATTGACCAGCACTAACTACTCTATTTATTGTTTCTCATTTGTCCTTTTGCAGGTGTGAATCATGTTTTTTCTTAAGTAGGGAAAAAATGCTTGCATAAAAATATCAAAACCATCCGACTGGATTTTTAGGGTCTCTCTGGAGATTTAGGGCTAAGATTTAATTTTTTTTTTTTTTTAAGTTACTAAGTCTTCAAGTCTAGGAAGTGAAGCTTTAGGATACTCTTAAATAAATGTTTCAAATTCCTCATGTAGCTTTTAAACTTGCAAAGTTCTCTGACATTGTTCTTACCAAATCGGCAATAGATGAAAATATCCCTTTTTATATTTAGTCAGAATAAAAGATATGAATATGGAATAAAATATTTTCTTCTCTTTAAATATCCAAATTTCCCTTTTGTATTTTTTAAAATGTGTATCCTTTTTGTTTGATGAATTTGTACAGAATTTTGTTACCATAGATATATTGTCTCATTAGGCAAATGCATGTCATATATGGTCAAAGTATAGATGAGGGATATGGATAAAGAAACATATGATAAAAGAATTGGATAATCGGGGAAAAAAACTCTACATACTACTGTCATATGGGTAAATTAAACAGTCATAAATGACTGCCAAGATTTTTTTTTTTTATTTTATCCTCGTTTAGCATCCCAGAAAAGACTGAGGAGAGGAAAACATTTAATAATGGACTGTGCTTAGGTTTTCCAGCAGACTGAGTTCTGCTCCCAAGGGTTCATGAGTGGAGAATCTCACCATTACCACCACATTAATCATCCTGAGTTCCCTTTTCTTGGGTTTGCAAATGCCCTGGGTCATTAAGGAGCCTGGGGGGTCTTCCCCCACAAAGCAATCAGATAGGAATTGAACAAACTCTTGGGAGATGGATTTTTCTGTCTCCAAGTCTTAGATCCCAAAACAGTTCTCATCTTGGCAGTCTCTTTCCATGTCCAGTTGCCTGGTATTTTGGAGATATTGGGCATTCTCTCACACAACCTCTAAATTGTCTTCTCCTACCTATATTGGCCCACTCTGCTCACCTCCCACCATCTTTTGCACTCATTTCTGCTCCTTTGAAAAATGTAGATAAATCATATCTTCTCCTCAACTTGCTTTCTTTCCCCAGAGGTGTTTCTTTGCTTTAACTTCCCTGCTCAGGATCCTCTTCTCTTTTTTCTTAACAATTGACCTAGATTACTCATTAAAACTAGAGCTTAAGAAAACAAAACAAAACAAAAAAACACCCCAGCATGAGGAGAGAAAAAGAAAACAGCTAAAAATCAATCAGAAAAAGTAGTTCTGTTTTCCTTGAATGAGAAGCTTAATTTTTAAACTATCCAAAGGCCAGAGGGGTAATATTTGCAGTTCTTCCTTTTAGTAAGTCAGTGATAATACTAGCAGCTACTCTGTCAGTTGCTTTGTTCTACATTTTATATAACATATTTAAGTCTCAAGAAATCTTTATAAGTTCTATATCTCCATTTTATAAATAAATTGAGGCATAAAGGTATTGTTATTGTATAAAAGAATTAGGATTTAAAGTGAGAAAGTCTAACTTTGAAGCCTATACTCACCATTTCTCTATATTATTTTTTGCTAGCCTCCAAGAAAGGTAAAAAATATTAAAGAAAACAATTGTGTTTCCATAGCAAAAGAATAGGGATGCTTGTGTCTTGCTACAGAGTAAAGGTTAACATAGAAATGTAATCTCTAGTGATAATGTTGACTAGATAGGAGAACACTTGAGAATAAGTTTATTTTGTAAGCATTTATGTGACACATCATCAGGAATATGAAGACTGGTAAGAAAAGGCCTCTGCTTTCAAAGTCCCTAAACTTCTGAGAAGATTAAAGTTTGAACTACAAGTTTAAGTAAATATTCAAGTCATTTTAGTGATGATGCAGTTGGATTGATCATAATCTTTGGGTCATGACACCTTGTAATCATCAATCCATATGTGTCCCTCTTCATTTAATTAATTCATTCATTTAGCTGTCAATTTATTACCCTCACTTTTCACCATTAATCCTGTCACTGAATCTGCTATTTAAGAAATCAGCTTCCGATTTTTTTTAGCAAAGACATAAGAATTAATCTTCATTTCTGCTAGACATTCCAATAAGTTTTCAAGACCCACTGGTAGAACATAGGGTAGTCAAATTTAATAAAAGTATTCTCTTTCAATAATTTTAAGACTTCTCTTAGAGTTTGGACCTATTGATTATACATGTTTGTAATATTTTGGTCATACCAGTTCTTAGTGAACAGGGAAGGGACCCAAGTATCTATATTTCACCTAAGAATAATTAACAATGAGTTTATTATGACAAAGAGCTATGTGGGGCATAAAACAAATGAAATGGCCATCACAATGGGACCAACCAGAACTTATTGATTGAACAAACTGCAGGCTGTCTGGGAATGCTGGATTTCTGTCTGACTCTGAAAGAATTAGTTATCTTCAATCCAAATTGCATTTTGAACTCTGAAATCACAAGAAAAAATACTGTTTATAAAACTAATCTATGTGCTTATCTTATATCTCTGTTTTCTAATATTGCTAGTTTTTCTCCCCCTTCTTTTAAGTTAATTCACCCTGGTAAGAAAGCCCAGGGATTTCAGAACTACCAAGATGTAATGATGAAACTGTGATTATTATTATTATTAACTATTCATGCTTGAATAAAAAATAACAGTGGAATTCTTGTTAATTTTGAAATACCCTGTCTTTCAGTAACAGGGTTCATATTTGAGTATTTATCATCAGTGGTCCTATCCAACAGTATGTTTTTACCTCTCTTTTTCTTTTTTCCTTGTTATAGATTTAGGGGGTACAAGTGCGTAGTGGTGAAGTCTGGGCTTTTTGTGTAACCATCACCCAAATTGTATACATTGTACCTATATAGAATTTTTCATTCCACACCCCTCTCCCATGCCCCTGCCCTCTCACCCTTCCAAGTCTCCAATGTCTATTATTTCACTCTCTATGTCCATGTGTACACATCACATATCTTACATGTGAAAACATTCAGTATTTGACTTTCTGTGTCCATGTTATTTCACTTATGGCCTTTAGTTCTATCCATGTTACTGCAAAATACATGATTTCATAAAATGTTTCCTCTCAATAGTATTTCACGTAATAAAAACAAATTACTTTTATTCTAATAAAAATGGATTTAATGCCAACAAGATTTAGTGCCAATATCGAAAACTTAGGTACCCTAAGACTATTGATTTTCACCTTTCTGAATTCTCATGCTAATTTATTACACACACATATCTCTAAGAAATTTTAATTAGATATCTTAAAATTTTGACATTTGATAAATATTGGAATAAAAGTATTCATACTCATGCTCAATAAGGCACTTATGGAGTGGGGGCTTTTTTTTTAACTTGACATTTAGAGCATGTAATATTTATATTTGGAAAATGACAAGCTTGACATAACTGGATCCAACAGACTGGTGAAGAAATAGCTAATTGGCCTGGACTGTGAAAGTTCTCCCGGTGAAAGCTTGCGTTAATAAAAGCTTTCTTTGGTGTTGGAGTAATTCTCTGGTGCCTTTAAATACAACTGGAGTTTTTTTTTTTTTTTAATCTCCAAAGATTTTGTTGTTGAAGTCATTCTCTAGCACTTCTAAGTGCTGCTGACAAAACAAGACAAAAATAAAAAAACAAACAAAAAAAAAAACCAATTTCTAATTACAGAAACTTTCAAACATCAACAAAAATAATAAAGTAATCAATGAAACCTCATGTCGCATGAGCCATCATCAACACCATTAGCCAGTAATGGCCAATCCTGCCACATTCTCAACCTTTCCCCCATTTCTCATACTGTTCTGAAACCCCTGATATTTTATCATTTCATTAGTAAATTTGCTGGTATGTGTCTCTAAAAGATGAGTTCCCTTTAATCCCACCATAATCACAATACCGATGTCACACCTAAAAAAATAATAAATTATTCAAATCATCAAATTTTCAGTCAGGGTTCAAATTTTCAATTATCTTAAAATTTATCACATAGTTTAGCATGTTCCTCTAACTTATCTCTGTAGTTTCTGTAAATTGAAAGTTGGATCTAAACTTTGCATCAAGATTCTGGTTTGATTTTTGCTTTTAATGTTGAAATTACTTCATAGCTGTATTCATTCTTCCTTTCAAGAAGCATGTAATTTCTGACTTTATTTTTTGTGATGTTAACAGCAGCTGATGTTCATTGTCTCTCTAGATCCATTTGCTCATTATTAGTTCAGGTGTTCTTATTTGTTATTTATTATCTGGAATAATTGTACCAAGAGAATTTATAGAATTAAGTATTTTATCTGTTTTAATTCACTTTAGTTCTTATTAATGCCTAAATTGTCCTAACTTAGGTCAGGGGGAGCCTCTTCAAGTTTCATTCTGAGTTCTTTTGACATGGATCCTAGTAGTCATCAATAGCTTTCTTTTTATCAGATATGTTAAGATTGTCCAGACTCATCTTGTATATTTTATGACCCAGGCCTGAATCAGCCTTTTCTTCAATGACCATAAATTCCTTTTAGGAGGAAATTATATTTAGACACCCACAATCTGGGCACTAGGGTTGCCCATTGGTATTCGCTTGGTCATTGTTTCTAAGTCTTTTTAGCACATGGAATTTTAAAATATATTTTTCTTTTTTTCTTACTACTTTATTTCTAAATGAAAAATCATCTCTTTGTCCACATGTACATTTTTTGCTTATAAGACTTGCTTAACCTAGGAAAGATTTAAAGTAGCTTACATTTCACAGGGTGTTCATTGGCACAGATGAAACAACCTTGTAGTTATGAGACAGCATCTCAAACCATATTAAAACATTTACAGTAACATCATATGTGTATAACATATTTGAACTGTGTATAAGTAAACCATCTTTTAGTTCAATTTCTTCTGAAAATTACCCCTAGAAAATAGATTTATATGTGCTGGAAAATACACACTAGCTTAATAATGATGTGAATATATTAGTGAATTAGCATCCAGTAAAGAATTAGTCACCATTTTTCTAATTAGAATGTGAAACCTTAATTTTTTGGAGTCTGATTAACTGATAATAGCTATGTCATAGTGTTCATGCAAAAACCTGTTCTGATGGGCATTGCAATATAAAAAGCATCAGCTGATAGGCAAATGAAAACAAAAGAAAAATAAGTATTAATTATTTTCCTTTCAAAATTTTCTGAGGACCTGATAAAATATGGGAGTGAAGCTTCAGATACATCAATATCAGGATTGGTATTATTGGGTATTGTGTTAGACTTTGTAAAATTAAAGGTTGAGAAAAAAATGTATGCTTAGAGTTGAATCTGGATATTTGCAACTAAGAAGACAAACAATTGAAGCCAACTATTCAGTTTATTTTTTAAAAATTGAAACAGACTTAGTAAGTCTTTCATTTGACTTGATTTTTGTAATATGCATAAAATCAATTATTAAGCCTAAACTTTCAAATACTGTAATTTTTTAAAAACCTGGTGGGGCTGGGGTGGGGGAATGAATCTCTGTCACCAGGAGCCTAGTAGAATTTTAAATACAACAGTAGAATAAATTCTATTCAGCCACTGAAAAATAATGAGGCAGATCTGTATGTGCTGCTATGGAAATCTCCAAAGTTTAGTATTGTTTGTTAGTTATATACATGTGCTATGGAGCCAGACCATAAGATTTCAATCCTGGCACTATTAGTACAACATTGAGCAATCTACTTAATCACTTTATATCTCAGTTTTCTTAGTCTGTAAAATAAGTGTTATAATAACATATGCCTCTGACAGTTGTTATGAGAATGAACTCAAAAACATGCCTGTTGCATGCTAAATGTTCATAGGCTAACTTTCTCCCTCTCCTCCTCTACCAACTCCTTCTCTTCCTTTTCCTCCTCTTCCTCTTTCTCTTCCTCTCCATCTTCCTTCTTCATTGTTTTTGTCATTTTCATCATCATCATATTGCCAAGTGAAAAACAGAAGTTTTATATAATTGTTTCTAAAGTAGGATCCTATTCGTGTTAATGAAAGCATGTGAATATATACTTGTATATATAAAACTTTTTACTTATATCCATAAACATTTATGGAGAGATACATTAAAAATGGTTAAGAAGTGATTGCTTCCAGAGAGCAAATCTCTTAAGAGTTAAAAGGGATGAGACAAGCACTTCACGTATTATACTTTCTCATGTTTTAGGCTTGTACTTTGAATGTGCATATATTTTTTTAAGTAAAACAGTATAAAGTGAAAAATAAATAATTTGATAAATTTTATAAATTAGTTATATGTTGGTCTTGACTATGAGACCAACCTAAGATAAGATGGACAAAGGAGATACCTATGTGAAATTATTCAAAGTACTTACATACAGTCACTTCTCAAAATTATCTTTTCTATAGCCAAGTTAATTCAATAAAATTCTGCTACTAGAGACTCATTTCTTGATGCTAATAATTATCCCTCTTTATAGAAAATAACACCCATTTGGAAAAGTTAATTTAAATGAACTATTAATTAGGGACATTTTGATGTAAATTCCTTTTTCCAGGTGGCTTTCCCGCCCATAATATCTATCTGCTAACTACACTCTGATAGAATGGATGTTCTGATTATTGAAAAGCTAGTGAGTTATCATGGGATCAAGATTTTAAAAAAAGTGGATGTGAAGCATGGTGAAATGAGATTAAAGGGCTTTTACAAAAGGAAGATTTTCTGATCCAACAGTCCTGGGTAAAAATCTCAACTCTGCCCAATGAAGCAATGCATAACCCTGAAAAAGTCACTCTTAACTTTTCAGACACTATTCTTCATCAATATAATTAAGACAGAAAGCTCCACATCCGAGGGATGTTTGTAAGTATTGAATGTGGTATTTGTGTTTGCCTAACGCGAGCCTCCAATATAATGTTTATTGCTATTTTAGTAGGAGGAGAGCAAAGATGGTCCTGGCTAAATCACTGAAGAACGAAGTGAGCTTAGCTTGCCCATTTACCACTTTTGTGTCTCCAGCTATTTATTTGAACAGGAGAGCTGGATTATTAATGATCATTAATTTTTTGCAAATCAATCTTCAGTGGCTATCAATTATTTGATAGTATTATACTCTAATACAATCTCAAAATTTTATCAACTTAAGAGGAACTGACTTCTAACAGTTCTCATGGTTGAATTTTAGGTTGATTTTTGGTTTTCATAGAACTCATAATAATAAAATTTTTCAATCCATTAAAAAATACATTTAACTACCACTACATCGTAAATATTTAAGTGCTTAATATTTTGGAACATTACGTGAAAGCACTCAATGGTTTCATTAACTGATTTGATAATGTATAATTACTTGCCATAATTATACATTGTACAGTATGTTTTTGTCTAATGTATGTATTCAAAATCAAAAAGTCCATGTGTTATTTTCAACCACATTTTACTTTGTTTTGAAATTATCCTTTTCTGTAATAAAAATCATGTTTCCTTTTAGGTTATATTTTAGGAAATCACATTTTCTAGTTATGCATTTATATGTAGTGATTTAAAATCTACCAAGATCATTTTAAAACTATGTAATCTCTTACTTATATCTATCATTTATTATTCAACAAATATTTATTGAGTACCTCTTCTGAACAAGGCCTAATTTTAAGAACTTTGGGGGATATAAGATGAATCATACATAAATCTAAAACTTAGACAATTTAAAATCTTGCCAATGAGATGAGATGTGCATATCTTTATCTCCTACCCCTGCCCTAAGTAGACTTCAAGGAAAATAATAAATTTTTAATGAAATAGAATGATTTTCAACAAATTATTAACTCTCAATTTAAGCCGTGGTGCTGGATCACGGGGCATCACATATTGCCTGAACTGGCTGAAAATCCTAACCAAGTCATGAGAATTCATCTAAAGAGCATTTAATATAATAGTAATGATATGATATATTCATTTTTATTTTTTTCCATAAAACTCAGAGTACTCATTAATCTTCATAGCATTTCTGTGAATAGAAAGAAGGCAGGTGGTACTAGACTTTTTTTTTTTTTTTTTCCCTCTCTAATCATCTTTTCCTGCTGGACCTAGAGTGGTTGAAAATGTCAATTTGCTCTATAAATATTTTTCCTTGAACATTTTTCTTGAACTGCCAAGTGGCCTCAGCATTATCAATAAGGGTTTTGTTCAATGACATTTAATATTCAATTACAGAAAAGTATGTCATTTTAATGTCTATCCTCCACTTCTCTTAAAAAAATAAAATTTTGTAGAGCATGGAAGGAAAATCAAGCATTTGCAGGCACCAATGTTATATGGAGTATGTAATTATATTCCAGTAGACATGTTTTTATATTTTGTTTTCAGTAAATTATATCCACCAGCAAAAATGCCTAAAGTATCTATAGAAGGCCTAATTCATCAATATATGAATTCGTGATCAGCTCTGTGCTTTTGCCACTACATATTTGTCCTTTTTCCTTGGGATTCAAATGCAGATTTCAGGTTTCAGTAGACAACAGCCATAAAAAATAGGAGCTGCTGCTTTCTTTTTTTGAAACCAGAAATTCACTTGCATTGTGTATGGAGCAAGGAACCTATGATGAGTCATTGCTATTTTAAAGAGAAAAAGTAATCACTAGGTAGAACATTTATTGTTAATATATTAAGCACTTTGGATGCCTTCTTTGTACAACCAATCTTCTTTAATTAAACATAATGATTTTAATTTTTTTTCTTCTAAGAGTGATCCCCACTGTATATTTATAATCATTTTCAGTATAAGGTGAACTCTTTAGTTGCTAAGGAACATGCTTGCTGAATTTGTTTCCCCACAGATAAGTAAAATATTCCTTCCTGTGCTTTTATTCTGTAGATAAATTCACACTTAACTAGGGCATATTCAAAGCAGAACATTACATACTAGGATGAAAAATTCTGGTGTCAAGGAAAATAAACCATGTATTAGAGCTGTCTGTCCACAACCAGCAGAAGAGGTGACCAAGTAGAACTCACTGTATAATTTGCTATATAAATTGCAGTGCAAAATGAAACTGTGTGACTCCTTATTTCAAAATCATTAAGACTTTCAAGGCAATAGTAGCAGAGCATTAAGCCAAATGTAAAACCCATCTGAGAAAGGGGTCCCATGAGACTACATAGGTTTCATGCCCATGAAGCCAGCCGGAGAGTCAGGATCTAATACCCACTCTTCTCTCTAGACCTAACACTCCTCATCTCTCAAGCTCTGATTCAAAGCCTTTTCTTCTGTGAGGCTGGAATGGACCAACAACTCCTAGAAGTCAGGATTTTGCCCACCAGCACAAAGCATGGCCCTGGTGTACACAGAGTGCCCAGCAGTGAGCCCATCTAGCCCTCAGTGCCTTCTCCTCTTCTGGAACCTGAAAATCATTCTCTTTCCAGTACATTTGCTGATTAATCATGTACTATGTCAGGCAACCTCTTGCTTTATGTTGAATTGGAATCTTTTCTGTCTTACATTGCTTGCTTTTTCCCTCATCCCAATTGTGTGTTCCCTGATAAGAGTCCATGTCTTAGAATTATCATGTCCCATACATACCAAGCACAGTATCTTTTCCACGTGAGTTGAAACAACAAAAAATTATAAACCATTGATAAAACTAACTAGCAATGATAAAACAAACAAAAATGCATTACTTTTAGGTCTTAGGGTATTAAAGAATTTGGTGTTCAGTTATCAAAAAGTTACCTTTGCCTTGATTTTTTAATGTATTGTAATTGAAAGTGATTAATTTTAAATTTAAACTTTAACCATGTAACACAGTGATTCTTAAAGTGTGTTCCATGGAATGCTAACGAGAATTATGTAGATTTCTACGATCAAGTAAGTTTGGGAATACTTTAGAAAATAATAATATAGTTAACACTATGTGGATCCTTATACTTCCCATTTTTGGGCTCCTGACATAGACAAGGCTTTCAAGGCCTAAGATATTGCCCCCACACCCCCCTCATTGTCCCCATTCTCATCAGTTAATTTTAGTTCAATTGCAGTCGTACCTTCTATGTAGTCACTGGTGCCTGTGATCTCACCACAGGAATCTCTCCTTAAGCTCCTCTTACATTAGTGGTTCTCAACTGGGGCCAATTTTGCCCTCCAGGACATTTGGCAATGTCTGTAGACATTTTTGGTTGTCACATTCAGGTTGGAGACAGAAATGTTATTGGCACCCAGTGTGTACAAGCCAGGGATGCTGCTAAACATCCTGCAGGGCACAAGACAGCCCTGCAACAAAGAATCATAAAGCCCAGAGTATCAATAGTATACATTAGATCATACCTTTGAGTCCTTGGAAACCTTCATTGGTTTTCTTTGTCATATCTAAGGAATTTCCTACCTTCAAACACAGCATTCAAAATCCTTCACAATCTGTGTTGGTGGTATAATGGTGGGCATAGCTGCTGTCCAGAGTCCTTCATTATCTGACACTAATTTTTCTTTGTAGGCCACATCCCAATAGTCCTTTCCATGCACACTGCACTCCAGTTAAACCAGGTGACCCAGTCCTCCCCCAAGGAAACCTGTACTTCCTTACCTCTTTGTTCTACCTGCTAAGCCTTTGCCTGTGCTGGAATGCCTTTACCCCTTCTTTTTACCTGTAAGCTACCTCTATTGTAGCTCAAATGTCACTTCCTCTAGGAAGTCTTTGATTTTCTTCTTACAATTTCACCAAATGGGAGTGGAATAGTAAGAAGAAAAAAATTCTCTTCTCTGGACCCCCTCAGCACTCTGTACTTCTCTCTTATTTGGCACATAATTGGCACAAAATTTTTACTTCTTCTAATAAACAGTAAATGCTTGAAAGATAGAGAGCATCTTTAATAACAAAAACTTTGTGTTCTGTAAGCTTTCGATAGATTTGTTCAATAAATACTTGAATTGAATTAAATTACTGTTTTGAGAAGAGATTTCTAGATCAGACCTTATAAATGGTTTTAAATTCATCTATATATTTAACAAGAATTGAGTTCCTGCTGTTCATAATGAGGTGATTTTAAGAGCTATAGTCTACTGGAAAGTCTTTAGGCTTAATATAAAACTGGCTGTAACTGAACTATGACAACTAAACTATAATAGGCATTATACGATTACAACTCCTTTGATATTTAACAAAAGGATTCTAGGAGATTTTAAATAGCACTAATTAAATGATGTTTATACTTTTTGTTTAAGGAAATTATTACTAATGTTAGTTTAGTGATTTTTGATACAAATAAGTGAAAACCTAACTCTAACTTATTTTTAAAAGAATAAAGAAATTGACTGGCTCATAATTGGAAATTCAGAGGTAGTATTGATCATTCAATAGCTCCAGGTTTGCTCCCTTTTATTCTCTTGGCTCTACCCTCCTCCCTCTTCAGATTGCTGGCTAAACTATAAGTTGGGCACCTGTTGACAATAGAATCCAAAAAACAAAGAGGGAGAAAGTCTTTACCAGAAACTCTGGGGAGAACATCAAGGAAGAACTTTGCCAGAAGCACCTAGTAAAATACTTACCCCATTTCTTTTTTTTTAATTGTGGGGGGTGGTCAATTTTGCTTTTATTAAATTTTTATTTTATTTTAATTGACAAATAATAATTGCATATATTTATGAGAGATAATGTGATGCTTTGATATATGTATACATTATGCAATAATTGAATCAAGCTAATTAACATATCCATCATCTCACCTACATATCTTTTTTTGTAGTAAGAACATTTAAAATCTATTATTTAAGCAATTTTGAAATATACAATATTATTATTTAGTATAGTCACTATGCCATGCAATCAATGCCTAAAACTTATTCCTCCTGTCTAACTGAAACTTTGTACCGTTTGATCAACATCTCTTCTTTCCCCCTTTTTACCCTCTCCAGCCTCTGGAATTCTCTATTGTACTCTTTGGTTCTATGAGTTTGACTTTTTTAGCTTCTACATATAAGTGAGACCGTGTAGTACTTTTCTGTGTTAGGCTTATTTCACTTACCATAATGTTCTCCAGGTTTATTTATTTTGTCACAAATGACAGGATTTCCCCTTTATTAAAAGCAATTAGTATCTCATTATGTATATATATACATGACATTTATTTATCCATTCATCCATTGATGGACACTTGGGTTGATTCCATATCTTAATTATTGTGAATAGTGCTGCAATGAACATGGAGTTCAGATATGGCTTTGACACACTGATTTCATTTTCTTTGGATACATGCCCAGAAGTGGGATTGTTGGATCACACGATAGTTCTATGTTTAATGTTTTTAAGAAACTTCATACTGTTTTTGATAATGGCAGTGCCGACCTATTAATACATTCCCACCAGCAGTGTACAAGGATTCTCTTTTCTCCATCTTTGCCAACACTTGCCTTTTGTC
>CAUYPO010051369.1:0-24099 GCA_963574435.1 Cheirogaleus major | reverse complement strand
ATGGTCCCATCCTCAATAACACATTAATGTCATCATATCTTCTATGCTCCTCTTGGTTGTGAACATTTCTCAGACTTTCCTTGTTTTTGATGACCTTGATGTTTTGAGGAAGTATTTTGTAGAATGTCCCTCAGTTGGCATTTGGCTGGTGTTTTTCTTATGATGAGACTAGGGTTTGGGTTTGGGGGAGGAAAACCACAGAGGTAAAGTGCCATTCTCATCACATCACATCAAGGGTACAGACTAGTGACATGACTTTATCACTAGTGCTATTAGCCTCGGTCACCTGACTGAGGTAGTGTTTGCTGGGTTTCTCCACTGTAAAGTTACTCTTCCTCCCTCTCCCCTTCCATACTGCACTGTTTTAAAGGAAGTCACTACACAGCCCACGCTTACCAAGTGCGGAGTTGTGCTCCACTACCTTGTGGGTGGAATATCTTCATATTAATAGATTATGTGGAATTCTTCATGGGAGATTTGCCTATTCTTCTCCATTTATTTATTTATTCAGTCATTTGTATCAGTATGGACCATGGTTATTTATTTAATACTTTGGGTTATAATTCAATACTACTTTTTTTTATTTTGTTGCTCAAATTGTTCCAGCTTTGGCCATTGGAAGCACTTTCAATTGGCTCCTGCATCCCATCAGCACATCTCCATAGTTTTGTGTGTGTGTTTATGTATGTATGTGTATGTGTGTGTGTGTGTGTGTGTGTATTTTTAGCTCTTTTTTACTTTCTAGCACTACGAAATGCCTGAGGCTTATCTTGTATATTTCCTACACAGGTCCTAGAATCAGCCATTTTTTCAAGGAATCCTGGTCCCTTTTATTGGAGAATGATATTAGAAAATAAGATCTGGGAGCTGTGTGTGTAGAAGTCAATTCTTATATAATCAAATTTATCATTCCTGTCCAGTATGGGTTTGCTTTTTGTATTTTACATAAGTAAGTACAGTATGTCCTCATTTAATGTTGTCAATAGTTTCTTGGAAACTAAGACTTTAAACAAAAAACTTGTAAAGAAGCCAGTTATTTTTTTTCGTCAATGTTATAACAAAATAACATTGAAGGAAACAGCATTATTTGAGGACTCTGTTGTATATAGTTCCTTTTTTTTTTTTTTTTTTAAGGGAGAGGGTCTCATTTTCTTGTCCAGACCTGGAGTGCAGTGGTACAATCATAGCTCACTGTAATCTGGAACTCCTGGGCTCAAGCAATCCTCCTACCTCAGCCTCCCAAATAGCTGGGACTACAGGCACACACTACTACACCCACCTAATTAAAAAATTTTTTTTGTAGACACAGGGTTCTCACTATGTTGCCCAGGTTCATCTTGAACTCCTTGCCTCAAGTGATCCTCCTGCCTTGGCCTCCCAAAGTGCTGGGATTTCAGGCATGATTACTGCCCCCCAGCCTGTATTTCCTTTTCTGATAATACAGACAAGCTCTGTATTTTATTTTAATACTTGTATAATTGTTTTGCATATAATTTAATTTAATTTACTTAATTAATTTATTTTTTGAGACAAGGTCTCACTCTATTGCTGGGCTAGAGTGCACTGGCATCATAATAGTTCACTGCAACCTGAAACTCCTGGGCTCAAGCAATCCTCCTGCCTCAGCCTCCCAAGTAGCTGGGACTACAGGCATGTGCCACCATGCCTGGCTAATTTTTCTATTTTTTGTAGAGACAGGGTCTCTCTATGTTGCTCAGGGAAGTCTTGAACTCCTAGCCTCAAGCGATCCTCCCACCTTGGCACATGTAATTTAAAAATCCACCTGGAATCTTTCTTTTTATGTGATGCAGGGTAGGAATATTATTACAATAATCCTACATGTCTAAAAGTCTGTTCTGGGCTCTATTTTATTCTTTGGATTTAATTGTGTATTCTTGTATAGCAACATGCAGATTTAACTTCTATAAGTTTATAAAATACTATCTGGTAGGGCAAATGCCATCTTGATTTCATGGATCTGTGCTAGGGATTGTCAACTCTCCCAAGACCCATACACTGAAGAGTAAAATTCTACCAATTAGGCAGCATTCCTATGTGTTCTCCTCTTGATGTCTTCTTTTCCTGAAGTTCTGTTTTGGATTTCTTCTTTGATCTGACAGAATGTTCTTTTGACAAAGTTCTCTATTCTTGACCATTTTCTCTTGCAGAGGAATTTTAGAATGAACTTGTTAAATTCCATGAAAAATGCTTTGGGGATTTTGATCTGTATACCCTGGCCCCTCCTTTCTTATCCTGACTCTACAGCAGTGGTTCTCAAAGTGCAAACGAATCACTTGGAGAGTTTGTTAGAACACCTTTCCTGGGGCCTAGCCTCAGAGGTTTTGGTTGGGGCAGGATCTGTGAAATTAATTTGCATTTCTAACAAGCGCAAGGTGCTGCTGCTGGCCCAGAATCACCCTTTGAGAACCACTGCTCTATAGTACCATTTTGCTTAGCCATCTTATCCCTTCCTCCTGGCTTTGAATACAGTCTAAGGATTAAATGGACAATGTATGTAAAGTACTTGGAACAGTGCCTGGCATATAGGAGACACACAATAAATTGTAGCCATTCTTTTTTATTATCCAATCATAAGGATTTTTATTACCAAAGGGTCTGGGAGTTAACACTTGCATCACTAAGTGCCTGAGGAATGGTTGTGGACATTGTAGGGATGTGAGGAGATTGAAAAGTTAATTGGCTGAAGATGAAATTGTGGGTACCACACTTCTATGTGACAGCCAAGAACTTCCATCAAAAAATAAACACAGTCCCCAATATATGAAGACTCTAGCAAAAAACTTTCTATCAGATTAGACAAGAAATCTGAAACAGAAGTCCAGGAAAAGAAGACATTAAGAGTAGACACATAACAATGCTGCCTGTTAGTAGAATTTTACTCTTTAGTGAATGGGTCCTGGGAGAATTGACAATGCTCAGCTCAGATCCATGAAATCATTAGAACTAATTATAAAAATTAACTTTTTGTTGTTGTTGTTTAGAGACAAGGTCTTGTTTAGTCATCCAGGCTGGAGTGCAGTGGTGTCATCATAGCTCACTATAGCCTTGAGCTCCTGGGCTCAAGCAATCCTCCTGCCTCAGCCTTCAAAGTAGTTAGGACTATAAGTACACACCACCATGCCTGGCTAATTTGATTTTTTAATTTTTTGTAGAGATAGGAGTGTCTCACTATGTTGTCCAGGCTGTTTTCAAGCTCCTGGCCTCAAGTTATCATCCCACCTCAGCCTCCCAAAATGCTGGGATTTCAGGCATGAGCCTCTTCCCTGGCCAAGAATTAACTCCTAAGAACTGAGAAAGAATAATTGTGGTAGAGCATGGGGTTTATGGAGAGAAACAGGACTTTTTTAATGCCAGGATTTTGACCCTGCTATTTTTACCCTATTTTTTTTTTGACCCAAGGACGTTTTGAATCTAAGTTTATGAACATAAAAATGTCAATAACTATTATACCATATTCACAAATTTTTGTTGAGAATATATTTTCTGGAGACAACTCTATTAATCTCATTTAATTCCTTGATTAGCTAGCACAGTTAAACAATTTCCAAATTTTTAGATTTTAAAATTTCACTGAAAATAAATAGATAAATACATAAAATAAAATTTCAGTGAAATTATAATTAATGGAAGTAATAGGATAAATTCTTTTCTGTGAAGATTTTCTATTTTAAATGTATCGATTGGTGTCTCTGCCATTTTCAGTAATATTTATAGTCAGTATTTCCAGCAAGTCCTGTTTTCTCAAGTCAAAGTTAGCAGATCTAACCCTTATCATGTGCATTGTCAATTTTATTTGATATTATTTCTACCAGAAATATTTATTATGAATTGGATAAAATACTGATAGTTTATATTTAATTCTTAATTTATGAGAACACTGTAAGCAAATCCTTTGAGATGCTCCGGAGGGATAACATTATCTTGTCATCATCTTCCATTGATCTGTTGCTTTTTTAGCTTTGTCTGTGATACTAAGTGCTCTTATTTTTGGTAGAGTTAAGAGCAATCGGTTGGATCAAAATGTCCTTGGGTGAGAATGTGCCTAGGATTAAAATGTTCACCAGCTTTAAAATCATGGAGTTAAAATGGATTGGCAAAACCAAAGCAAACCAAAAATAAGCAAACCAAAAAAGCATGTCAATACAATGCTTCATCAGTCCTATGAAATACTACAGTTTATTGATACATTTTCCTATTGATGAACCTTTAAGATGTTTCCAATGTTCCTCTCTCTCTCTCTCTCTCTCTCTCTCTCTCTGTCTTTCTGCCTCCTCCTGCCTTCCTTTATTTTCCAATATCAAAGCTTCAATAAACATGCCTCTTTGTAATCACAGGCAAGTATTTTTCTAGAAGAAACACCAAGAAATGGAATTGCTGAGTTAGAAATTTGCGTGAAAGGACAAAAGTAGTCGTAATTAATGTTGAAATAGCCATTAGGGACCTAAACCAAACTCTTCATTTCTCAGACATTAACCCACTTCCCTAAGGATTCACAGAACAGTTCTCTTAGTGGTAGAACAGGCCTAGCATTAATAGAACAATTTCGAGCAGCTTTATGAAAACTAACACAGGCTGGCAGCATTGTGGCCGCAGTCCGTGCAGGCTGCTGTTGCCTCTGAGTCTAGTGCTGAGCCCGAAGTCACTGTAGGTCAGCCAGATTGGCAGCTGGGAAGGAAACTGAATATGGACAAGATCAAGGACAAATTGGAACCTGTGGAGACAAACTGTGGCCCACGAGGAACACTGGAACCCATGAGGACAAACTGGAACCTGCCTCTGTCTCTCATCAACTCTAACCATGATACTCATACTTAACTCATGGCACAGGACTCAGAGAAGCCTCAGGAGCTGCAGGACCAGGCGCTGCCCCATGGCAATAAGGTTAGCCAGGAGGTCAGTGACAAGATGTGTGAGCTGCTCCAAGGCCGGTTGCCCAGGAAGACCTTCAGAGTGTGAAAGACATGTCTCCTGTTTCTAAATCTCCACCTTCCAAATCTCACCCAGAATGTCTCTTATGGCCCAGACTAAACCAGAACTATATAGGGAATAGAATTCTGGGAAATATAGTTCCAGCTTAGCTAATTTGACACAGAGAACAAAGCTGCCATACCTGCTGTGAAGGTTTTAAGATATGTATATAAATACTTTGCTACGGGGAAAGTCAGTCGCCCTTTTGTGAGGATATTCAAGTTTGTAGAGAAGCCCACGTGGAGAGAACCCGACCCCTCTCACCATCAGCCAGCCGCAGCTTGGCAGTGGTGTGTGAGAACCATCTTGGAAGGGTGTTCTGCAATCCCAGGCAAGACTTCAGATGACTCTTCCCTCAGCTGGCATCTTGACTGCAACGTGTGAGAGACCCTGAGGCAGAACTGCTTAGCTAAGCTGCTTCCTGACCTTCAGAAACTGTGAGATAGTAAATATTTGTTGACTTAAGCCTCAACATTTTAGAGTAATTTGTTACATAGCAATAAGTAACGAACACACCTAGGTACCAATTATTTAGAGTAATCAAATACTCCGAAAACAAATAGCAAAAATCTCCAGAGTCCATGTATTGGAGGCTTGGAATATGCTCACCAAAACCACCTCAACGTCAAATTGCTGTGGCACCAGCCAGTTCAGTGGCCAGTACAGCGCAAGTCCAGCCATTTTAAAATCGACATAGTGAGCCTCAGGGAAAGGTGGAGTGTAGGCATTTGAAATCCATGAGTCCTAGAATCTTCCCAAAGCCTGGATTTCATTTTGGCTCTGTTCCCCCACCATCTCCTGGCCTGCCACTCTTCTAGGCTGCTTTTTAGCACAAGCTTTTTGGCTTCTCCACAGTTCCACCTGTAGCCCCTTGTTCAGCACTCCAAACTCCTCTTCCCTCATTGGCTCCTTGGATAGCAGGATTCTGTAGATTCAGGCATTTTAGTTTCTCCCAATGCCCATGTCTTACAAAAGATATTTGGATCTATCTGGCAATCTGAAGAATAGTTTACTCTTCTCCAACTTAGGGAAAGGGATGTTGAAATAGAAGGTCAACTGTATGCACATGCTGGTAAGATCGTAGGAGGCATTGTTGCCATTCCCTGGAGCTTCCTAAAAGCTATCCTTCCCCCTGCTTGGCTGTTGTTTGATGTTGTGTTTAAAGAGAAATGTGGCAAAAGACAGATTGACTAGTAGTCAGGGATGGTGTAACAGGATAGGTGGAGTCAGCATAGATCAAGGACTATCCAGTCTCTACTATGTAATGATAATAGTTAATATTTATATGGAAACTATCAAATTGATTTACAAATATAAACTCATTTAATCCTCTCAGCAATTCTGAGGCGTAGGTAGGTATTGTATAGTGACTAAGATTTTCCAGGAAAGTCTCAATTTCAAAAATCTTGTTCCATTATTGTCATTAGCTATCAAAATACTTCAGAAGTTCCAATATTTCAGCATTTGAGCTACATCTCCCAGATTGCCTTTACCATCAGAGAGTATATCCCAGAAAATTTTTATACTATTTATCCTAAATTTTGGCTCAAAAAGTATGGTTATATTAGTAGAATGATTTCAGTGTATCTACCTACACGTGCCAACTTCTGGTGAATACACACACTTACAGCTCTGCTGTGCTGGGTGGCTATTTTTGTACCGGGCGATACCTCCCCTCCACCCCATAACAGCTGATTGGATCAAAAGTGGACTTCTAGTCCAAAAGCAGTCAATTCATAGGTTGCCAGCTTTTGTCCTGGCTTGAAATGATGGGCTGGGCCCATCACTTTTTGTCTGGGTAAATATGAAACAAGAGACAGGATGTTTCCTCATTAACCCTGGGCTGGGGTGTCCATGATGGCCAAGAGCAGGATAAGTAAGCAGAGGAAGCAGGCTGGGAGACAGGAGAGAATGGAGCACATATGCAGAGAGAAGTGTAACAAGACAAAGAAAGAGACTGAGGGACTAACCAAGTTGGAGAGGCAAAGACATAGAAAGACACATTGACCTCAAATGATAGAAAAATTGGTTCCCTAGGGACTTTCAAGTTCCTGTGAGATCCTCTTGTCTTTCAGTTCACCTAAGATTCGATAAACATCTTTCTCCTGCAGCAAGTTTGGATGAGTGTCTGTTCCTTGCTAACAAAAGACCTGATGAAAATAGGTTCTAATATCCATACTTAATTAGACTTTAGGGGAGACTGGATTGGCCAGTCAAAATCATAACGGACAGATAGATAAACACTAATACATTAATTTTCAAAGAGAAATGTACTTTTTCAGAAATCTGGAGTATTCCAAGTTGAGTGCTCAGAGCATTTTCTGACCTTTAAGAAAACTTCATTGAAACCAAATGCTATGTCAAGCAAGACCGCTTGGTGAGCCTGGATCCTAGCAAAAGGGAGACCATGTGTAGAGCTATTCTCAACAAGCTATGGAGTGCAATGCATGACTCATCTCCATCGCAGGAATGGATCTCCTTGTACTTGGGGAAGGCACAAACCACATGGATGTGTTGTCTATGGTTTTCTTTTACTAGACTCTGTGTAGACCCTGCCCCCCCCCCTATTTTAACACTTTCTTTCTACAGATAAGTTATAATGGCTTTATTATTGGTAATAAAATAATAGCTCACATTTATTATTTCTATTATTTCTATGTAACTTGCCCTGTGCAATAATAAATGTGAATGGGATCTCATTCAGCCATAAAAAGGAATTAAGTACTGATCCTTGCTACAACATGAATGAACCTTGAAAACAGACTAAGTCAAAGCACCTAGACACAAAAGGCCACATATCATATGATTCCATTTATATGAAGTATCCAGATGAAGGTAGATACATAGAGACAAAATAGACCAGTGGCGCTGGGGTCTGGGGAAAGGAGGGACTGTGGGGATGCTGCTTAACGGGTGCAGGATTTCCCTTCGGAGTGATGGAAGTTTCAGAACTAGATAGAGGTGTTGGTTGCTCAACATTATGAATGTAATAAATAACACTGAA
Source organism: Cheirogaleus major (assembly GCA_963574435.1). Classification (NCBI taxonomy): domain Eukaryota; kingdom Metazoa; phylum Chordata; class Mammalia; order Primates; family Cheirogaleidae; genus Cheirogaleus; species Cheirogaleus major. The sequence goes on along the minus strand of CAUYPO010051369.1, from coordinate 16,106 downwards.
TTGTTTCCTTTAAACTGGTTTATTTTATGTTATGTAAATTTCACCTCAATTAAAAAAATAAAAGTTAAATAGACCTCCCTGCCCTTCTCTGGGCTTGGAATCTTCCCAGTAGATCCAGGGCAAAAGAAACACCCAGCCACCATGCTTGTGGAAGAGGCAAAAAACGGTCCCTTGTCCTGACAGTTGTTTGATCTTTTGTGCATGCATTTACACACGCACTAATTCCCACCGAGTTAGCACTCAATGTCTGAGCCAGGTCCCGGGCTCTAGAGGGCACAGTCCTGGCCCTGGGGAAGCGCACAACCTAGGGGGAGGCACATTCCGCAAATTTAAAAACAAAACAAAAGTCTGTGATAAACTCAGCACAGGGGGCTTGGCTGTCCCAAACATCACAGAGTCCCAAAAGAAAAGGGCCTATTTCGGTCAGTGGGCTTGGACAGAAGTAACTCGTGTCCATGGCCGCCAAATCTCTTGTGACAGATGCATTCTTTTGTTGTTGTTGGTAGAAATAAAACACAGTTTTTCGGGCCGTTTCAGGAGCTCCTCGGCCAAGGTGGGAAAAGGGAACGAAATCAGCACAAGGATGCCAGCCGGGGGACGTCCGCCGCGGGGTCAGTGCGGACCGGCTGGTGGGCGGGGGACACCCGGCGCCCCGCCCCAGGCCCCCCGGGAGGCCGGCGGCCGCAGCTCGGGGAAGTGGGGACCGCGCGGGCCGCGCTCCCGCGCTCCTCCGCGCCGACCCACCGGCAGGCGGCGGGCGGTGGCTCTGGGGCTTTGTGGCCGCGGCGCGCGCGGCGGGGCCTGGCCGGCCGGGGGCGCGCCGCCGCCGCCGCCCGGCGCTCCGGAGCCCGCGGCCCTTCCGGCCGCCCTGCCTGCGAGAGGAGCCGAGGCCGCCCGCGCCCGCGCTCGCTGGCCCCTCCCCCGGTCGCCGCGGCAGCCGCGCCGCCGCTGCAGGTAGGAGGCTCCCGTGCCGGGCGGGCCGCAGCGGGGCGGGGGCGCGGGAAGGGGCGCGGGCCGGGCGTGCGGGGGCCGCGGGCCGGCATGGCGGGCGTCCGGGCCGAGCCGCTGCGACCCTCGCTCTGCAGGCCGGGCGCCGGGCGGCCGCCCGCGCGCGCCGCGATGGGACTCGGTGAGTAGGGCCGGCCTGCTGCGAACAAAACCCCAGGGCGCGGGCCTCGGGGAGACTCAGTGGCGCACCGAGGCGCGGGGCGGGTGGGCTCTGGACCCCCGGGCCGGGGGAGCCGCTTGGGAGGGATCCATATGACCCTCAGTGCCGCGGTCTTCCCGTCTCGGAGTCCCCACTGTGTGCCGGGCACTGTGCTCCGCGCTTTTCTATACTTGTCTCTTAAGACCCCCATTGCCCTTCCAGGGGTGTAATGGGGGGGGGGGTCCCCCACTTGGAGGATGAAGGCCGAGCATCACATCCCTGCTCGACTGACCTTGGGAAGGCGCCTTTGCTCCACGCCTGGGCTGCTGTTTGTGTAAATCGGGGCATATGTGGGGCGGGGAGGCGTGGAGTAGTACATCCGCAGGTACTGTTGTGAAAGATAATGTATATAGTGATAATAGCTAAATTTTGAGCACTTTGTATGTAGCAGGCCCTTGGTACTGAACAGTTGGCATGAATTATCATTAAATCATCGCACTGGTGCTATGAGGTAGCTACTGTAAATTGTATGAATAATCATTATTTAGGAGTAGAAAGCAGTGAAGAATTTAGTCTCCCTATTCTGATTCAGGAGATTGGGTGTTTCTTAGGTGTGATAACATTTAAGATTACAGATGTTCTTGCAGTACTAAGGTGAGTGGTTATAGGATGCAGGGATATATTTGTCACACATTTAAAGCTGGATGTAGGATAATATCAGGGCCAGGGGGTGTGCAATTTCAGTGTGTCAGAAAAGACAGTTGTGTTTCCAAGAAAATTGTTGAATATTAATACAAAAACATTGTTCCTGAGTTAGGATTGAAGATTGTTGTGGGAGGCTGGGGCCAGAGGGATGAGGGATGGACTTAAGGGAGAAAAAGGATTCTGAAGCCCTGGAATAAGATGTAGAGGAAGGGACCCGGGTTCACACCCCACCCCAGCAGCATTCTGGACCAGAATTCCTTCCTTCCCTTAGAGAGCAGGCTGGGGCATGAGGGATCCTGGGAGGTCTCTTCTTACTCCCAGGCCACACCAAAAGTATTCAGCTGAGTTAGGGTCTGGTAATTTGGCCTCCTAAAATGTCATTATCCCTTCTCATGATGCCTGGAATTCTTTTAATGTGTTTCAGAAGATGGGGATGCTGGCCAGCCATAAAGGTTGATAAGATGCTTAAAATACAAAGGTCTAACTGATGTAATGGAGGAGTGTGTTTTGAACACTGTTCACTTGGTTAGAGAAGCAGTGGATCCCAGGAGATTATTTTTGGGTTTCAGTTTGGCATGGGGAGAACTGGAAGGCTTTGGACCCTGAAGAAAGAAGGGAAAGGTGGGGAAGGCCCAGGGACTGCACTTAGGGGAAAACACAGTAGTAAGAGGAGCTGAGGACTTCACCCCACTATCTGTGGAATGCCTAACAGACTGTTCAGTTTTCCGGGACCAGGGAGGCACCCTTTCTTCTACAGATTTGTGATGATTTCTTACCTACGTGCTATGGAAGGCCAGAGGCTGGACTCAGGCACACCTTTATCCTGAGAAAGTAGGAAAGGCTTCTTGGAGAACGATGTTGTGTTGTGTTCGGTTTTGTTTTTAACCAGGTTTTGAAGCAGCAGGTATTTGGGTACATAGTGATGGTGACAGTAGGGAACACAATACATGGTGGAGAGGGCAGTTGCTTTGGAGAGATAGACAGTTTTGGGTTCCCATCTTAGCTCTGCCATTTCTTAGCTTTGTAATTTCTTTGTGAGTATAAAATGTTTTTTCACATACCTGGCAGGGAGCTGAACAAGTGCTAGTACCATTTTCCCTGTCCATGATAACATTCATTCAACAAATGTCTGCTGAGCACCAGTTGTGTGCTGAGTCATATGCTACATGCTGGGGATACAGAATGAGTCAGAAATTATGTATTCCTTTGGGAATTTCCCAATCCAGTGAGGGAGAGGGACACAGAGCAAATTACAAAAAAATATAGGAAGTGCTACAGTATAGTCATATATAGCTGGCAGCAAGCTCATAGAAGAGTAACCCATTCTGGATAGAGAACTCAGGGCCAGTCTACCTCTAACAAGATGAGTATGAGACCTTATGACAGGTTTTGAATGCTCGATTACTTCCTAACTTTGATCTCTTTTACCCGTGTCTTTCCCCTGATATTCTCTCCCTTGAAAAAAAAAAAATTAGTTGCAGTGTATGTGTCATTTGTAAGCTGCTTCAAACCCATTTTAGAAGGAAGCTGTTATAAATAAAGTAAATATAACAGGCTGGGCATTAGTTGAGGAAGGCTTCACAAAAATTACGTGGGAGTTGGGCCTCGAAGGATGAAAATGGGCCCTTGGTGGACCTTGGGGGAAAGGATTCCAGCCAGAGGAAGCCCGTGTAGTCAGAAGCATGTGGACACAGCTGATCGGAGGGCATGGAGGTGAGTTTGGTTGAAAATTACATGGAGAGGATCGTGGGGTGGAGGGCATGTATGTGGATGCAAGTGCTGCAATCAGGACCAGACCCAGAAAGGCCCTGAATTGCCATGTGAGGAGATTGGACTTTATCACTTCGGCAGTGGGAGAGATGTGAAAGGCATGTGGTGTGATCACTGTGTTTCTGGATCCCTCCTGTGATGGTGTGGAAGAGGGGCTGGAAGTTTGAGAATCCACTTTAGAGATTAGGATCTGAACTCAAAATAGGCAGTGAAAATGGAGAGAAGGCAGCGGATATTGAGGTAAAACTTACCATAGGTCTTGTTGACTAGTTGCATGTGATTGAAGAGCGTATTGATGTTTCTGCTTTAGGAAGCCAAGTTGATGTGGCTTGACATCGAAATCAGGAGATTTGGGGGTGAGGGAATAATTAGTTAGTGGCTATGGAGAACTGGAGCTTTCTCAGGTGCCCATAGTGGACAGCTAGATAGATGTGGCCGGTAGACAATTGGAAATATGTTTGATGCTAAGGAGAGAGGCTGGGGCCTGGGAGAGAGGTTCTCCTGACACCCCTTCTTTTTTTTTTTTTTTAACAAACACTTACTACTGAGCATCTTACAGTGTGCTAAAGATACAAATAAAATGTAGTTCCAAGCCTCAGGAGCTCACCATCAGATAGGGGAGATCCTTGAGGACATGAATAGATCTCAGTGCAGAGTAATTCTCAAAGTGCTGCAGTAAGAGGTAAATACTTGGTACCCTTGCCCTAGAGCAGATTTGAGAGCTGATGTTTGTAGCTGAAGTGGTGGGAGTGGAGGAGAGTGTAAGAGAAGCAGGCTGGAGTGGGAATAGCTACAGAAGGGGATCTTTTGTATTTCAAAAGTGCTTTCTGTGGAGAATACTTTAATGATGACACCAAAGGCATTGGTTTAGGGTAGAGCTGTGGCGGAGGGGAAGAGAGGAGTCAGGACTTTTAAGAACCCTCATCTGGGCTTTATGGAGAGAACTGTGAGGGTGGAAGAGGGGATGGGGGCAGCCCTTGCCTTAAACACAAGGCTGGCTCTGCACACAGGCACACTCAGGCACAGATGGTGAAAATAAACACTTCCAAGTTACATGGCCGCATGGAGTGGGTGGGGAGGGAACACATTAGAGGAAGCAAGTGTGGTGCTAGGTTTAAGACTGGAAAGCCCTCCAAAAAGAAAGAAAGAAAGCAGAAAGCACATGGGTGAGTGGCTGTCCTGAGCAGACAGGTCTGAACATGTAATGTCTGAACATGTACTCTTACCTCTGCATAAAATGAAATCATGAAGGCATCGTAGTCTGAGTGAGGCTTTTTAAAACATTGACATCTCTACCTCCTTTTGGACTGTAATGGAATCATTTATTTTATGATAAATCCTTTCTTTATAAAAGGAGAAATTTAAAATAGTAAAACATCTAGCAATAATTAGTAAAAACAAAAATGCAAATGGCAAGCAGGTTGATTTCAACGTATATTCCACAAATATGTATTGAGTGCTTGCTGTGTGCTAGTCACTCTTCAAGGAGCTGTAGTCAACAGGAGATCAGATCATCTGCTTTAGCCATTTCACCTGGAACTGCTTAACTTGAAGAGTTAAACCTGTGTGTGGGCCTTAAACAAAACAGCAAGATCATCTAAAATACTGAGATCACTTTGTTGTAATGTTCTCTTTCATTGGCCAGTAGCTCCACTAGGCTCATAAATAATCAGAAAATACCATCTATGAGTCTTTGACAGTGAACTGTGGAAATTAGGTTGCAGATAAAACATTTTAATGGCAGTGCTAACATGGATGGCCAGCATTGGATGGGACTTTAGAGAACACCCACTTTGGCTTTATAATTTAGAGATGAGGAATTAACAGGGAGGAAAGAGGATGGGCCCAGTGTCACAAAATGAGTGACAGAGTTGAGAGGAGTGCCCTTGAGTTTTCAGATATGTCATGGGGGAGGCTTGAGGGTATCTAACAAAAAAGGCATCTTGATGGGGAGAGGCCTCCAAAAGAGGGGATATGAGGGGAGGGGTTGAAAGCAGATGATGGAGTTTTGCTTTTAGACCCTCCTCTGTTACTAGGATTCTGCAAGCCCCTTGTTTTGCTCTGAGCCTCAGTTTCCTCAACTGTAAAGTGAGCAGATTGGACCAAGGTCCTTTTTTAGTGTAAAAGAAAGGTTATTTTTGAGATGTTGAATCAGGAGACAGGTGACAGACCAGGATAGGAAATAGCCTTTATCTCTTTAAAGCAAACTGGTTGTTCATAATTGTTGCCAGGCCTTCCTTGAGGGAAGGGATGCCACATTGCCTTTAGCTCACCCACTTCTGTATATGTTAAGTATTTCCCAACTGTGGTCCTCCTTTGTCTTAAAGCTAATTTGAATTCCAATCTATTCAAGTACGAATCAAGGTTACTGTTCTAGATCCCCCCAGTCATGGAGTAGTTTCCCTAGGCTAGTTAGTCTCTGTCACTGTGCTTATCACACTGCCTTGTCAGCAGCCTGTCCCACAATACACACATTGCATTAACGGGAGTGTGATCTCCTAGATGTTAAGGAATACCATTCTCTCTGATGCATACACAGAGTAGATGCTCAGTTAATCCTCATGTATCCTCATTGCCTCCCCTTTCTTTTGCTCTCCTACCCTAGTGTGGACACACACATGTTCTGGTCATTTCTTTCTTTGAAACAGGAGGTGTGTAACTCCTCCTTTCTAATAATGTTGTCCCCACTTGGAGTCCACAGGCCCTTTCTTATCAATTGTTTATATGAATGCTCTCCTTCAGCTCTCTCTGTTCATATCCTGTACATTCTTAAAGATCTGGCTCAAATGGCATCTTGTTTTTGAAGAATGCAAATTAACTTCTTCGTTTCTCTGAACACCCAAGGTGCCTCATCCTCTATTATGGTGTCTGTTTCAGTGTGCCTGTTTTTTTAGTTGTCAGTTTATGTATGTCAGCGCCCTTAAAAGCTGTAGGGTTCAGCCTGTCTTTGTATCTCCCATATACTTTAGAGCTGTGTTGAGCCTTTGGCAGGAGTTTGAATTGTGTGTATATGAAATAAAGAGCCAATGAGTATTCGAGTGTATACATGGAAGCAGTTTAATATGGGTAGGAAAGATGGGAAGAACTAAAATGTATTGAAGGTCTAGCCTGTGTTTTTTTCTTAGAGACAGAGTCTTTGTCACCCAGGTTGGAGTGCAATGGCACAATCATGGCTCACTGCAGCCTCCAACTCCTGGGCTCAAGCAATCCTCCTGCCTCAGCTTCCTAAGTAGCTGGGACTGCAGGCGTGCACCACCGTACCTGGCTAATTTTTAAATTTTTTGTAGAGATAGGGTCTTGCTGTGTTGCCCAGGCTGGTCTTGAACTCCTGGCCTCAAGCAACCCTCCCAAAGTGCTGAGATTACAGGCATGAGCCACTGTGCCCAGATAGGCTGTGCTTCTTTATTCACATTGCAAGACTGTTGTTTAGGGGGAATAAGATAGGGTAGGGGGGTATTAACCCCATTTTTCCAATGAAGCATTAGAGGTTAATTGACTTGCCTAAAATCACATAGCTTGGTGAGTGCGAAAGTCAGGATTTGAGCCCAGGTTTTCTGCATCCAGTGTCTTCATTTCAGTTCATTTCACAGCAGTCCATTAATATCCTGACATCTGTCAGTTTCCAGTGCCACAGCTCTTCAGTCATGGTGCCCATTCTGAGTATTAACTTCAGAGAACTCCCATTCCATACAGGAATCACACCTGTATTAAATGTTTACTGAGGGCCCCCTTTGTTGATGGTCACTGGGCTGCGTGTTGGACTACGAGCACATGAAAGAATGGGTAGCACACTGTCTGGGAGAACAGCAGACACTAAAGGTGATCACTCATGAGCAGAGCTGGGGGAAGGGAAGTCTAGTCCATCTCTAATAAAAGCTGATGCAGCAGGGAAAGCTTGTTATGTTATCATCTATAATCAGTTGTGGACATTGCTGAATAGTTTTAAGCTAGAATGTGCTTTCTAGCCTAGAAGTTTCTATTAATAAGCTTTGCCGGGGAGATCTCTTACTTCGGGAAGCGTTCATTTACGTGCCCAAGCAGAATGTCAGCATTCCCCTGAGGCTGAGCATTCCCCATTTTAAAGCTCCATAAGATTTCTCCAGTTACTTTCCAAACATATAGTCTTATCAGATTAACAGCAGAAATTACTTTAGAGTTCTGGTTAGAGTGAGAGGTGTACACCTTGTTGGGAGATTGTGAACCCTAGGTTTGAGAGAAAGAGGGAGGAGGTGATGGAGCCAGGGGAAGAGCCAACAAATGGAGGTGGACAGAAGCAAGCACAGCTCCACCTCTGTTGCCCTAACCTAGACCTTCCCTGCTGACAATTAGAGTGCTAATGGCTGTAATTGAGCAGGGGAATGGAGGTTGTCACTAGGTCTGAAAGAAGAATGCTAATAAGCACAGCAGAGAGGAGCATGGCCGTTGGAGTCAGACTTGGGTAAGTCAGACTACTGAGTATCCATGTGACCACAGTAATACTGAGCCACAGTTTTCTTATCTGGGAAATGGGAATAATAAATAGTTTAGTGCACATAAACAGCCTACTTCATGAGGTTGTTGGGAATCCATAGGGAACCTCTAGGGTACAGTGGCTCATACTAGAATCCCTTTATAGCCCTGCAGAATGCAACCACAAGGCCCAGGGAGGCCTGCTGTTCTACGAAACGAAATTAAGCAAAGTGAATTGGTAACTCTGGGTTTACTTAGCTAGTGATTAAATAACAGTTTAGTTAATAGGCTGTTAATGGTCCCCAGGTGTTGGTAATTATGAGTATTTGCTTTTGAGAGCAGTTGTATAATTTCTTCTGGTACTTTAATATATTTTTTTTCCCACAGAAAATATTGAAGTGTAACAAATGATGCTCTCAGGGGCTGTTTTTGGGAGGATTAATGATATAGTGCATATTAAACATTTGGTATAGTGTCTAACCCACAATAAGGGCTCAATGAAAGCTATCTGCTTTTATATTATTGCCATTATTACTTTGAGACTCAGCCAGCCCCATTTAGACCAAGATCCTTTGTGAAATTTAGACTCCCCACAAATCCATCACCACCTGGTGGCAGCTAGTGGTACTGCACACATTGTGAGAAAGGATTATTAAATTGCTTGGAATTAATTCCATGTAATTTCAATCCCACCAAGTATCACAGAGACTTTGTTCGGTGAGGGTGTGGCTTATTTGCCTGAGAGCTGAAATTCATATATAATTAATCAATGAAGTGACATTTTTCACCTCCTTAGTTGGCATAGAATAAAAAAAAGTGTTAACAGAGTAAATGAAGTGGGGTCATGGACATCCTCATGTGCTGTTAGTAGAAATGTAAATTGACACACTGTTTTACAAGGACAAACTGGTTCTTGTAAGTCTTAAGTGTTTTCATCTTTTGTGGCAGCCATTCTTCTAGGAATCTCTTGAAGAAAAATAAAGATAGAAAAAATATTTATTTAGAAAGTTGTTAAAGTGTGAAGTCTGTGCACGGGGGGAGAAGGAATTCTCAGACAGTGATTAGGATATACGGAAGTAAAGTTTATTTTCCTGAGAAAGAAAGGGAGGGGGGGAGAGAGAGAGAACGAGAGTGAGTGGCCACCACGACACACAGTGGGAGGAAAGGAAAGTTGTTTGGTGCTTTTAAAGGGTAGAAATGGCTTTTTTTCCTTCTGCTTCAAGGGACTGATAACAAAAGCGGCTGTGAAGCTGCTGTGTTGGCTTTTTCTGTTTCTCACGTAGCAGATTGATAGCAGAAATTAGTTTCTTCTTCTTGATAGGGGGAGGCATCTAGTACTGTCTCTTCTTGAGGAAGCAGGGGAAGCTCGCACTCCTGCTGTCTGCTCGGAAACTTTTTCAAGGCTGAGAAAGAACTCAGATAACAAGTTAGGTCCACACATGTTTTAATTAAACAAAGGGTAGTGATGTTGTGAGTTTATTTCTCCTACTTTCTATTTGATATTTTATTTTCCTCTGTTAGATTGGTTATTAGACCACCTTTCAAAAGTGTATGTCTGTGTGTATATACATAATATATTGAGAATGAATCAGACTTCTCAATCCTTGTAGTAGTGATTCTTACAAAGAACAGGACCCAGGGAAAGTAGGTATCTGGACATCTCCTGGGGCAGAGGAGTTGGGGTGGGGGGATTGGATCAGAATCTGCTCTGGGAGCTACGTAGTTTAAGAACATACACTGTACTTGTTGATTTCATAATGCAAACTGCAGAAAGTGAAGTTGAACATGGACTTCTTGGCAGCGATAACATAGATGAGATATATGGGGCATTTGTTAATAAATTTCAGTTAGGGGAACATTGGCTTATAGGGAATAGAAGTATTGATGAAGGCAAAAAATTAATTTGAGACCTTTGGGGATGAAGGGACCTCGATTGGATGTCATTGTATGGTTATTAGAGCAACATGGTCAAAGCACAGGCCTGGGAATTTAGGGGTGTGGGGATATATCCTCAAAGATAAATGTTCCCTTGTTTAGCTTTGCTTAGGAGCTGAGGGCCAAACTACCCTTGACATGTGTCTAAATCTCTCAATTTCTTTCTTTTTTTTTTCTTTTGAGACAGAGTCTCACTTTATTGCCCAGGCTAGAGTGAGTGCTGTGGCGTCAGCCTAGCTCACAGCAACCTCAATCTCTTGGGCTCAGGTGATCCTACTGCCTCAGCCTCCCGAGTAGCTGGGACTACAGGCATGCGCCACCATGCCAGGCTAATTTTTTCTGTATATATTTTTAGTTGATCAGTTAATTTCTTTCTATTTTTAGTAGAGACGGGGTCTCACTCAGGCTGGTTTTGAACTCCCGACCTTGAGCGATCCGCCCGCCTCGGCCTCCCAGAGTGCTGGGATTACAGGCGTGAGCTATCACGCTTGGCCCTAAATCTCTCAATTTCTAATACCTGATGTGTCCAGTATGAGTGTGAAGCTGGGCGCCTGGTGTTTGGAGACACTGATCACACTAGTACGTCATTCTAACAACCTTCGGGATGAGGTGGTGCATAATGAGAGACCCTGACCAGGTTCTGTCACCCTCACCTAAAGCCCACACTCCTTGGCCTGAATTTCAAGGCTCTCTGATCTGGCCCAGTCCCCTCCAGTCTCAGTCTAACAGATTTCAGCCATTTACAGCTCCAGTAACCCCTCCCCAGACATAGCGTGTGAAGAGCTGGTTTGTAAAGTATGATTTTAAATCAGTGTACCATAAATTTAAAAGCCACAGCCTTTTTTCCCCTAACTTTTTATTATGGAGATTTTAAAACACATGCAAAGATTGAGAAAATAACAAAGCATCTTTGTGTACCCTTTACCTTTTGATTGTTCGATTTTTGGCTAATGGGACTCCTTTTGAGCTGGTTCCTAATTCTTTTGATACAGTTGGTCAGTTTTAAATGGACTATGTCATCAGTGTCTTGATGCTTGCCTATCGCTCTGACGAATCAGAGGCTTGGGGAACGGAAGAAGGACTGGGAGTGTGTTGGCCCCTTCCGACAGGGGGAGCATATGATGCTTACTGTATTGCTGCGGTCAGTGTTGCTTAGCTACGTTTTTGCCTTAACAAATTTGAGAGATTAATTTTATGGGAAGCTTCTTGTGATTAAAAGACGTGGGGAAAGTGTGGAGTCCTAAAACGCACATAGGTTTCATACCTTTCACTGGAATAAGACGTTGACTAAGCACCTGTTGTGTGAAAGATGCTGACTCGGGACTGTGGAGGTTGGCAAGATGACTTAAGAGAGTCATGGCTGAATAATTTGGAGTCATCCAAGGTGAGAGCCCAAGAGTTAGTTGTGGAACGATCCTAAGAATACCAGACTACTAGGGCGGTTCAGGTTCTGGACTTTAAATGTTGCCATCTTTGTGATCTTGTACAATCCACTTTAGCTTTCTGACCTTTAGTTTCCACCACTATAAAGAGGAGCACTGGACTCAACCATTAAGCACCCAGGCCCTTTCACTTCTGAAATTATATAAATTATCTACTTAGGATTCTGTACTTTTAAAAGTGGCCCTAGGACTTGAGGGATCACAGACTCCAGCCTCTCATTTTAAAGATGAAGAAGCTGAGGTTGCTCCAAGAGCTTGACCTTTTCAAGGTCACAGACGTAGTGATGGAAATGTCAGGTCTTTGGGAGTGATTTCTTGATGATTCTGAAACTTGATAGTGTTCACATCTTCTGTTATATTTGATTACACGGTGGCTTCCCCTGTCTTTAGCTGTGACGAAACTTTGAAAAAGCTATTTAGTTCCAAAGCTGCCTTACATTGTGATTTGGGGGAATTATCAGTTTCCTAACATTAAGCAGGAATAAATTAAGAAATTAGAGTTCCATATAGATGGTCAACTTTTCTTCTGTGGCTGTTATATGCCAGATCCTCACAGTATGGCCGAGACAGAGGACCTACTGGGAGATCTACTTTGAAGTCAGACCCCGTTCCTACTACATTTCTGAATATTTTCCTGAGTTCTGAATGTCACAATTCAACGTTAATGGAAAAGAAAGTACTGTATTTCAGACAAGGGTATCAAGTCAGTGATTAAACTTAAGTGATTTGCAGGCGTGTTTTTTTGCTGGCGTTTGTAATTGTTGTTTCAAACTTCCTTTTACAGGATAGCTAACGGCCAGGAGAAATATAGTGGAAAATGCAAAACAACGAAATTATAAAACCTGCCAAATACTTCTCAGAGTTGGAAAAGAGCATTTTGCTTGCTTTAGTAGAAAAGTACAAATATGTGCTGGAATGTAAGAAAAGTGACGCGCGAACTATTGCCCTCAAGCAACGTACCTGGCAAGCGCTTGCCCACGAGTACAACTCTCAGCCGAGCGTATCACTGCGGGATTTCAAACAGCTGAAGAAGTGCTGGGAGAACATCAAGGCTCGGACCAAAAAAATTATGGCCCATGAAAGGAGAGAGAAAGTAAAACGGAGTGTCAGCCCACTTCTGAGCACCCACGTCTTAGGGAAGGAGAAGATTGCCAGCATGCTGCCGGAGCAGCTCTACTTCCTGCAGAGTCCTCCCGAGGAAGAGCCCGAATACCACCCTGATGCTGCAGCCCAAGGTATCGGTTCCTGATGCCAGTGTGCACGCTCTCATTGGATTCCCATTGGATATTTTAATTTAAAAATCTTTCATTTTTAGGGAATTTCTAAAAAGAAACTTTCATATCAAACTTGATTTTCCTAATTCAGGTTCTCAGGATTATGTAGGACATTAAAATTCATGTAGTACATAAAGACAGAAGTACTTGTTTATATCTTTGTGTTCTCTTTCTTAGAGACTTTATTTCTTATGCATAAGGAAAAATAAGGGGCTGCGTTAATAGTTATTAACGAGGTACTTCAGTTGCTTATCTCAACCTGTCTCAAATATACTAAGGAGAATTTGATGAGGATTTATATTAATTCACTTAGTCTTTTTTCAAAAAAATATTTTTGAGGCCCTATTATGTGCAAAGCACTTCATGAAGTCACTTAAAAGGCCATATTCAAAGAGTGAACTATTTCAAACTTTAAAAGTTAAGTACAGAGATTAATATAGCATACACCGAGTTAGCATTTACCCAGATTAAAAACCAGCATTTCTACCCACTATAATATCATGATCCACAGTTTTGGTTTGTGAGACTGCAGGGATCTTGAGAAATTCTGGAAAAAATTTTAATATGCTTCCATTGAAAAGAGAAAAATATGCCATGCATAATTCTTAGGGAAAGAAAAAACTGTCATATAGTCAAAGATGCAATGATAGAATGTCATAGCTTTACAAAGGCGGCATTTAGGGGCTATTGATACATCTCCAAGCAAGGGGAGGGTGGAAATGCATGTAAATAAATTTCCAATAATTCCTCTTTTCAGACAGGAGTGGCCAGTTTATAGAAAGGTTCATTGCAGTTTGTAGAAGAAAGACCTTGAGGAGCAGAGGAAGGTTTCTGGAGGGGGTGCAGAAGGCTGCTCAGAAGGTGCTACAAGGACCCAGCAAACACTTGCCCAGGAAAATCTGGTTCTTGGCTTGCAGGATGAGAAATTCACTTGTCAGCATCCCCAGAGTTAGACTGAGCTCTGAGGAACCGGCTCCTGTTAATTAAAAGTCACAAGAAACTATCTAAAATCAAGAATGTTATCTGTGCAGGGTGAAAAAGATAATTACCAAGCAAACTGAATACACGTTTTTGATTAGCACCTCCCCCTCTATAGGGAGATGATCTGGGGAGCTAGATTACAATTAAAAGTTTGCTTGCTGATGACCAAGGTTAAGTCCAGAGAGCCAGTTGGGTAACCATAGCCGGTTGACATCACGAACCTCATGCATCCTTTTCCACTCTAGGAGCCTTGTGTCTGGGGGTTGGTTCTTGAGTTCTCAAGGCAGGGTACCTCCTAGCAGTGCTTGTATGGGCGCTGCCAGCTCTCTTCTCCCTCATCCTTGCTGCTTCTGTAGTGCACTGCTAATTGACAGTGTTCCTGCTTTCGAGATGTTTATAGCTTCAGCCAGTTAACACTCCATCTGGCTGGCCTCTGAGCCACTCCGTTTCGGGGAGGGAGAGGTGCTGGGGGAGGGAGAGAGGTGAATCAGCAGGGCTGCTTTTCACATTACTTATGTTGCTGGGGAAGAAGCTGCTGTGAACTGCTTTTAGTTCATTTTGTAAATATTTAATCTGGATTATTGTGTGTTGATTTCATAGGGTTCTTCTTAGGGCTCGGACAGTCTTATTTCCCTGTTTTTAAATTCCGGGGTAGGATCTAGAAAGTTCATCCCACAAATTTTTTTCTCTTTCTTTTTGGAAAAAAATGACATAATTCATTTAATCATAAACACAATTTATAAATTTCCAGCAATAAGGGAATAAATATGGATTCTCAGTGTCTTTCCTTTGGAGACATTTACTAGAGACTCATTGTAAAAGAGATTTATTTCATGTTGGATGTTTGTACATAAATGACACTGGAGACTTCCCTTTTTGCTGGTGATTATTAAAATACAGCCAAATACTGCACCTGTTTCCAGGTCACGTCTGGAGGGCAGCGGAGAACATTGGTGCCTTGTCAGTTGGGAAGTGTGTCCAAAGTAATCTGTTAATATTAGTAGTTAAGGTACCAGAACTCTTTCTGTACATTCAGACAGCCTTGACTTTATTTCACTGATTTTACATTTCAGTTTTCTTTCAAGAAGGCAAGAGAAGCCTGAAATTGTCAGTCATCCCTTCTGGGACTTGGTGGGAAAAAGGTTGAAAATCTGCTACAGGGTTTTGGCCCTCATACATGTATTTGACATATGGAATGTGTGTGTGCACGCGTGTGTGTTTTACCTTTGTTTTTCTAACATAGTTCTGTCCAGTACAGTAGTCATAAGCCACATGAGGCTAATAAACACTTGAAATGTGGGTACACCAAAGTAGACCAAATTGAGATGTGCTATAATTGTACATACCACATTTTGAAGACTTTTTTGAAGTGTCCAAAAAAGTAAAATATCTCATTAATAATTTTTTATATTGATTACATGTTGAAATGATAATATTTTAGATATATTGGATTTAAAATATTACCAAAATTAATGTTACCTATTTCTCTTTACTTTTCTAATGTGGCTCTGAGAACATTTAAAATTATATATTAATAAATAGCTTGTATTATATTTCTATTGGACAGTGCTGTTCTAACACCTTATAGGGTGCCTATTACAGAATTAGGTACTCAGAAATTTGTTGGAATTTATTTTAAAACTGTTAAACAGAATGGAGCCTAGTAGTATTCCACTAGAGGCCTCCCTCCAGCTACTTTTTGATGTGAGATGGTTTCAACTATGTCATTTTGATCACCATCCCCTGGATATGCTTAGCTTTGTCAATGACTTTCTTAAAATGTACATTTGTATTTGAACACAGTAGTCTTAAAATTTAAGTATAACACTTAAGATTGTATTTGCAAAAAAAAACCAAACCCAGTAAGTCCCCCTACATATATTAAAATAATGTACACACTGCAGATTTTATGATCTGTGCTAACTTGGCTTTCACACTTATCTTCCATGATCCTTGGGGAACAGGTATGCAGAACAAACCAAGGAAGCCAACACAATTTGCTAGGAGTGGCTGGGAAGGTGGGATGACCAAAGATCAAATACATTTAAGAAAACTAAGTTTTGGAGTAGCACTCAAATGTCTTAGGAGGGCCGGGTGCGGTGGCTCACGCCTGTAATCCTAGCACTCTGGGAGGCCTAGGCGGACGGATCGCTCAAGGTCAGGAGTTCAAAACCAGCCTGATCAAGAGTGAGACCCCGTCTCTACTAAAAAAATAGAAATAAAATTAATTGGCCAACTAAAAATATATAGAAAAAATTAGCCGGGCATGGTGGCGCACGCCTGTAGTCCCAGCTACTCAGGAGGCTGAGGCAGGAGGATTGCTTGAGCCCAGGAGTTTGAGGTTGCTGTGAGCTAGGCTGACGCCACGGCACTTGAGCCAGGGCAACAGAGTGAGACTCTGTC
>CAUYPO010051367.1:0-31434 GCA_963574435.1 Cheirogaleus major | reverse complement strand
AGGTGCTGTGTGTTCCAGCACAGGTGACTCGCACGGTAGGTGCTGTGTGTTCCAGCACAGGTGACTCGCACGGTAGGTGCTGTGTGTTCCAGCACAGGTGACTCCCACAGTAGGTGCTGTGTGTTCCAGCACAGGTGACTCCCACGGTAGGTGCTGTGTGTTCCAGCACAGGTGACTCCCACGGTAGGTGCTGGGTGTTCCAGGACAGGTGACTCCCACGGTAGGTGCTGTGTGTTCCAGCACAGGTGACTCCCACAGTAGGTGCTGGGTGTTCCAGCACAGGTGACTCCCACAGTAGGTGCTGGGTGTTCCAGCACAGGTGACTCCCACAGTAGGTGCTGGGTGTTCCAGCACAGGTGACTCCCACAGTAGGTGCTGTGTGTTCCAGTACAGGTGACTCGCACAGTAGGTGCTATGCAGACAAATAAAGCAAGAAAAGGGAATACGCAGGGAAGGGAGGGACTCTGCTCTTCTAAGCAGGGTCCCTAGAGACAGAATCACGGAAAGGTGACCCTGAGACTACATGGGAGGAGTGAGCCATGTGGGCCTCCAGAGCACAGGCAGCCCCAGTAAAAGGCAAGGGAGGCCTGCCTGGCCTTGAGGCACAGCAAGACAGCTACTGTAGTAGTTCCCAGTGACATGACAGTGGCTGAGACCAGGTGGACAGCAGTAGAAATGACAACACGTGAGCTTAACAGGGCACTGAGGACAAAATAAAATGACCTCATTCTTTCCACTTCTACGCCACTGCCAGTGTCCATCCCTAAGCCCTTGATCTCCTGGCTCCATCATTAACAAGCACGTCTTCAGTGCCTACCACATGCTGAATATATACGATCCCTGTCCTCAAGAGTGCTGTACAAGGAGGAGCCAGCACGCAACACTTTCACTTACCATACCCCTCACCTGGTCACAAGTCCTGCATCTCCCACTGAACTCAGCTCTCTCTGACTCAGACATGGCCAAGGCCCCAGTGTGGGTAAGGAGTGGCAATATGGGAGCCCAGACCTTCCCACCAAAGAAAAGCAACCTCACGCAGCTCCAAGAAGCAGGAAAGTCAGCATCTCTGGGCTCTACACCATCTGGAGGCCAGCCACACGGACACAGAGCCCTTCTCCCCCAGCTCGAGCAGTCTGGACCCCAGTCTCCGGAAGGCTTCAGTCTTCCATTTGATGATTTTAGAATCACACTGAAGTCTCACCTGCTCCTGCCTGGCTGATTTTTCCCAGCTCATTTGCTTCCCACCCCCTACCCACACTTGTGTAGAGAGTAAAACAAGATCACTTTCTAAATGCTAGATTCAAGTTGACAAAGCTAAGAACTAATGCCATTTAAATTGAGCAGAATTTAAAATATTTTTCAATCAAACCAAGTAGTCATTAAGTTTGGGGAAGGTCTTTTGAAATCACTCTCTATGTACACTAGAGATCTAGTTTCTAAATTGTTTCCTGGGCTCAAAAAGCAGCAGAAAGTATGATTAGAGAACACTGAACAGTGAATTCCTAAGGCCCGAGGATGAAAGTCAAGATGGTTCTGAAGATCCAGAGAAGGGTGTGCCAGTTAATTTTATTCTTAAAACTGGCCTGAAGAAAGGAAAGAGCCCCTGAGGCAGAAAATGCTTTGAAAGCCTCATTTTGGGGACACTCAAGGAGGTGCTAAAAAGTTTGACCTCTCTTTCAGACGATCTTTGAGGAAATGAAGCAAATCCGAGAACAAGATGCTGTGCTGCATGGCAGGCCTCAGAAGCAGTTAGGGACACTCTTTCTCTGGGAAGAGCTTACCAGGTGTGCTGTGTGCCCAGGACCACAGCAAGCAGAGGATGTACAAATGTGAATGGCCCTGCATGGGCCACCTGGATGTTCCTCAGGACCCTTTAGGCTGTGCCATCTCCTCCCAACAGCCTGGGACAGTGGGCATCCCCCTCTGTGCCGCCCCTAGTGAGGAACCTGTCTCCTGCTCCACCTGGGGCTCCGTGAGGGAGGGGCTCTCCCCTTTCTGTCTAACCCAAAACAGGTGCTCAAGAGGTAAGACAGGAAGGCAAGGGGAAGGGAAAAGAGGAAGTGCTGTCTGTGCGGATCTGAAGGTGATGGATACCGCAGGTGAGGAATCAGTGTTAAAGAAAATGCTAGCTGTAGACTCATACCGTAACCCTTAAAACAACCATGTGTCACCCCTGGTGTCTTTAACATCATAAGAGCTCACAGTAAAAGCCATCCTGGTTGTGTTCCGATGGCTCATTTTGGACAAAACAAAAGGTTGCAGAGAGTCGGCAACAAAGGTAGGATGAGGCCCCGCACCATCTGGTCTCAGTCCAGCCCATCAGCTATTAGTGTACCTACCTAATTTAGCCAAGAGCTGGAGTTAACAGCGTGTAGTTAGACGTGTCCCCAAAACTCATTTTTCTTATGTAATGGAAATATGTCAGCTGACAGATCCACCCATGCCTTGGACTGATTTCTACAACAATGTTTTTTTAGCCTCTTGTTGGCAAGCACCCTGGGAATATAGAGACTTGGGCTGAAGATTTCCCCAACCTAAACACTGAGTTGATGTTCCACAGGTTTAAAATAGAAAAAGTTACTTTAAAAAGGACAAAAACGACACATTTTCCAATCTGACATTAACATGAGAATGCAAACAGCAATGCAAGAAAATGTATTCGTCTAAAGATTTAAAAGAGAAATTATTAAAGGTGATCCATTTAGAGCAGGCCTAGCAGAGCCCAGACACTTGCAGCCTGGCTCCACCGTTCCCCTCGCGGTTCCTACAGGGCCAGCCCAGAGTGAGAACGAGATACAGCCCTTGGGACAACACTTTTATGAAAAATATATAACTACTTTTGCTTTCAAAGTGAGGCGGGACTAGAACATACACATGGAGTCAGGCAACCTGGATTCTAGTGCCTGCTCTGGCTTTTATAAGCTGTCTAACTTTATATAAGTCATTCTCCAGCAAGCCTCAGTTTCCTCACCTACTACACCACAGAGAAGCTCCAGCCCTGCCTAGCTCTCAGAGTGAAGGAAAGGTCATTATCATTGTCACTTTGTGGTTAGTCCTTCTAGTCATTCACTTCTTTACTAATTAACATAACTTGAGCACCTATTAAGTTCCAGGAACTCAAATAATCAGGAGATCACAGCCAGCAAGACAGAGTCCCTGACTTCTTAAAGATTGCATGTTAGTGGCATTTGCATTTACCAGGCCCTGGATAAACTGTTGAATGAGGGAATTCTCTACCTGGCACCAGACAAAATCACTACATTTCTAAAACTGGATTTTTTCCCTGGGGCATGAGGACAATGTCTGTGATCAGCTTAACAAATGTTATCTGGTACTATTACTACACAGCCAGCCATCTGGAGAATAAACACTAAATGGAAAGCCCACACTGGCTTAAAAACTCAAACTCCTGCTTAACTACTCAGTAATTAGGACAGTCATCTTGCTCCAAAAATAGATTTTTCTATTCTATGCGATGAAAGGAAAGAAATGCATTGCAAGAATAAGTCTTTATATTGTGAGCCCAAGTCGTCTTCATCTCTGAATCTCCACCACTGTGCACAGTAGGGGGTTGACACGTGTTTGCTGAATGAATAACATTGCTCCTGTCAGTGGGACCATCCAGAGGGCTGTGCTGCCAGGGGAACTTCTCACACTTTCTCCTTAACAACCACTCCTCCTTTTATAGGCATGAAAAAGGACAAGGAGAGAAGCCTTGTCTCAAGGTCAATCAGTATGTAGGAAGTGGTGCCACCAGAAGTGAGCCCCATCCTGGGGACAAGGACACAATGCCCTCACTGGCATGGCTTGGAAGGAGACCCACCTCAGTCCTGGGGCTTCCCTGTTCCCAGCTGCTTCCCTTCAAGCTGGCGAAACCCCGCCCCAACCCCCACAGCCTCCTTCTCCTCCTTCCCTACCTTGGAGCTTTGCCTTTAATCCTGGAAGTCACTGTTTAGTAAGTTCTAAAAGAATAAAATCTGTGTATACACATGAAAAAGATCTGAATGCATCTGTCAAAAATAGACAAAGGAATGGAATTATTTAGTTAGGAGAGGCTATGGGAGAGATAATGGTTTAAGTATTTGAAAATTTTGATATTTTTCTACCAGCTTTATTGAGATAATTCATACACAGTTCATCCATTTAAAATTTACACAGTGACTTTTAGTTGTGTTCAGAGTTGTGTCACCATCACCAAAATCAATTTTAGAACATTTCATCATCCCAGAAAGAACTCCATACCTTTTAGCGGTCATCTCCTCCTCCCTCCACCCCAGCCCCTGGCAACCACTAATCTACTTTGTCTCTACAGACATTTTGTATAAATGGAATCATACGATATGTAGGTGTTTCGTGACTGGCTTCTTTCCCTTAGCATAATGTCTTCAAGGTTCATTCATGTTGTAGCATGTAACAGTACTTCATTCCTTTTTGTTGCCAAATAATATTCCATTGTGTGGATTTATCACAATTTGCCCATTACCAAGTTGCTGGACATGTGGAAAGTTATTTCCACTTTTTGGCTATTATTAATTTGTGTACAAGTCTTTGAGTGGACATATGTTTTCATTTCTTTTGGGTAGATACTTAGCAGTAGAATTGCTAGGTCATATTGAGAAAGTGTTTCCCAAAGTCAGGTGTTCCCAACATTTAGCCAGACTGTTCCCCAAAGCGGCTGTACCATTTTGCATTACCACCAGCAGTGTATGACAGTTCCAATTTCTCCATATCCTCAGCAACACTTGTTATTGTCTTTTTTTTTTTTCCTAAGACAGAGTCTCACACTCTGTTGCCTGGGCTAGAGTGCCATGGTGTCAGCCTAGATCACAGCAACCTCAAACTCCTGGGCTCAAGCGATCCTCCTGTCTCAGCCTCCCGAGTAGCTGGGACTACGGGCATGCGCCACCACGCCCGGCTAATTTTTTCTGTATATTTTTAGTTGTTCAGCTAATTTCTTTCTATTGTTTTTAGTAGAGACAGGATCTCGCTCTTGCTCAGGCTGGTCTCAAACTACTGAGCTCAAACAATCCGCCCACCTCGGCCTCCCAGAGTGCTAGGATTACAGGCGTGAGCCACCACGCCTGTCTTTTTTATTATAACTATCTTGGTGGGTATGAAGTGATATCTCACTGGTTTTGACTTGTGTTTCCCTAGTGACTAACAATGTTGAGCATCTTTTCATGTGTTTATTGGCCATTTGTTTATTATCTTTGCAGAAATATCTTTTTAGATCTTTTGTTCATTTTTAACTGGTTTGTCTTTATATTGAGATTAAAGAGTTCTTTATATATTCAAGGTACAATCCCTTACTCAGATATATAATTTAGAAATATTTTCTTCTACTCTGAGTTGTCTTTTCACTTTCTTGATAGCATCCTTTAAAGTACAAAAGTTCTTAACTTTTATGAAGTCCAATTTATCCATTTTTTTCTTTTGTTGTTTATATTTTGGTGTCATATGTAAGAAATCACCTAATCCAAGGTGACAAAGATTTATGCCTACGTTTTCTTCTAAGAGTTATATACATTTAGCGCTTACATTTAGGTCTCTGTTACATTTGAAGTTTTTCCTTTTTTTGAGACAAAGTTTTGTTCTGTTGCTCAGGCTGGTGTGCAGTGGCATGATCATAGCTCACTGTAATCTCCAACTCGAGCAATCCTCCCACCTCGGCCTCCCAAAGTGCTGAGATTATAGGCACAAACCTGATTTTTTTAATATTGCAGAACATGCATTTCCAAGGACCAAGGTTAACTTAGACTAAAACCACTTGACATTATATACTTTGATGAATTTGAAGTGTCATAGGAGCCAAATAAAATCTAATTTAAGCAAATCAAAAAAATAGTTTATTCTCTGGCTTTGAGAAAAACAAATTTATGATAGAAAGAAATAAAAGATATCAGAGAAAAACATAGATGTGCCCAAACCATATGCAATTATTTAAACCTTTGTACAATAAATATAATGGAATATGGAAAGCAAAGAAAGAAAAAGATACAACTGATAAAAATCTTATTACCTAAAATATATTAAGGACTTATATGAAGACCGAGGATCCAATTCTGCTGTACAAAGACATTATCGGAGATGAGCAAACAGGAGAAGAGACAGCTGGGGCAGAGACAAGAGTGCTCATAGGAGTCCCACTGCAAAGCCAGGCTGCATAAGGAATCTTGGCACATAACTGGTGAAAAGTCCATGCAATGTCCCCAGCCTTCTCCTTTCTACTACGTCACCCACTGAGGCAGCCTCAAGTGGTAGCTATAAGAGTAGCTCTCTTGAGTCCACCTGGCCCAAATGACTCTGGGGAATTACAGCCCCAGCCACCCCACAAGTGACATGCAGAGTGAACGAGAAAGATGTTTTCATTACATTAAAGTATGAGACTTGGGGTTCACTTGTCTCTGAAATATAACCTAGCCAAATACAATACAACAAATTGCCATGTGGGAAAAAAAAACCCACACTTTTTCCTTAAAAAAAGGAAAAAGCATTTTTCCTTTAAAAAATGGAAAGAACTTGTAAAAATAAGAAAAATATGACAATGCCAGTTTTGGTAGAGCTATAAGAAAATAGGAATGTACTCTAACACTGCTGATAGACTTCATGGAAAAATCTAGAAATGCAGAACAGAGCATATAACAGTTACCAACCTCTGACCCTAAAGTCCCACTCCAGGGAATATGCCCCAAGCAAATAAAGTCAGAGAAAAAAAATAGCTTGAACAAAATATTCATCACAGTAATATTTTTAACAGCAAAAACTGGAAACAAGTCAAATGCTCGAAGCCAAGGAAGCATGGTGACTTGACAGAAAGGACAGCACACGGCCGTTATAAAGGACAAGTCAGTGAGCTGCTTTATATTTGGATACAAGCAACAGAGCAGAGTACAACAGCACATCCATTACAGGGTGAGGATTTTGAGGGTGAGGATTATGTATTTTCATCTTTGGATCTCCAGTCCTTAGCATGAGGTAGACGCTCAAATATTTGCTAAGTGACTGACGTCTGAACCAACAAATAACCAGGTTGACAGAACCAAGTGGGAGAGTGGCAAGGGCTGGAGGATGCTGTGGTGAGGGGGCTAGGGCTCCTGAGCCTCTCGTCTGTAAAATGACTTCAGTGTGTGTATCTGAAGATGCTGTATTTGAATTAGAGAAAGGGAAATATTATTCCTCCTTCATAGAGCAAAGCTGGACTGATGTTTCAATGGAAGGGGTTATGACTTTACGCAGAGAAGAACTCACTAAAACGTGAGTTTTCTGACACGAGGGGGGAGCTCCTCAGTAAGTGGTGTTCTTCAAGTTCAAAGTGGAGACGGAGGAGGAGGGTGGGCCCCTACAAGGTCTTTTTAATAGTCTCCCTTGTTTGCAGGTGCCAAATGCCCTGCAGAACGGTGGACACACACACAAATGCATCCTCATCCAGACCTTCTGGACACGTCATCTAACTGCCCCCAGCCATGCCTACTCTCAGTCAACTTCTATTTGTAATCACGGAGCCTCCTTCTTAACTCTGAAAGTCAAGTTTTCTTCCTTTGGACTAATATTCACATTAATGGGAAAAAGTCACCAGAAATTCAAGAGCAGCAATACTGACTTGTCTTTCATCAGGCATAGCCTTCTCATTTCTCATCCTTGTGGCCTTGAACCCCACTCCTCACTCTCTTGTCCTGGGCTGGCTGGTGCTACCAGTTTCGCCTCCTAGCCTCAGGGCACCACTGGAACTAACAGCCTCACTCCTCTGTGCCCAATTCCTCTTCCAACCTGCCTGGTGAACACGCCACCCTCTACCATGGCACTGTGGCCTCCTGCTGGGAGTGACTGGGGAACCCATGCCCCTCCAAGGGACCCTCCTCACTGCCTCTGCCTCCCAGCAGCAACCCCAGCTCTCCTGGAGGGTCCCTGCAGACCTTCTCCACCTGCCTGTGGCATCTCCTGCCCTCGCACTCTCAGCAGACCACAAGGGCTCCCCACTCCACAGTCACATCCCTGTGTCTACACACTGCCTCCTCCTCCTCCTCTGCCCACGCCTTGGCTGCCAGGGCTCCCTGGGTTCTGTCCCGGGCCCTCTCTCCCTGCATGCTTTATCTAAGCAACCTCTCCATTCCCACACACCAAACCACCTTAACCCGGACCTGCTCTCTGGCCCAGCTGCCTAATGGACACCTCCACTCGGCTTCGCACGGCCCCTGCAAACCCACTCCTTTCCTCCCCAAGCCTGCTTCCGTCCTTGAGTTTCCTACACCAGAGGAAATGGTCCCACCATTTACCAGCTCCTCAAGCCTGAAACTGCTCTTCTTCCCATGCCCAACCCCCCTCCCCCCCACCAACCCCACCCACATTCAGTCAGTTTCCAAGACTCAACACCAGTCCTTCAATATCTCCTGAATCCACCTATTTCATCCCATCTCCACGACAAGCGCTACCTTGGTTAAGGCCACCAGCGCCTTCTGCATACATCACTAGCAGCCTCCTAACTGACCCCAGCCACCCAACCAGTCCCTCCCTTTCCTTTCATTCTCCGTGACACTGCCAAGGGGGTCCGTGTGTCTTGTGGGAAGATCAGGTTGTGCTTCTACTCAAAATCCTCCAAGTCTTCTTCCCGAGGCCAGCAGTGGCTCCAGGCTGTGACTACTCCCCCTCCAGCCCCACCACTCACACCATGCTCCTGGCCACACCGTGCACACTTTGGCCACCATTAAAATCTGCATGTAGCCCCACACAGACCCACGCTCCCCTCAGCTCCATCCCCTCGTGCACATTGTCCCCTCTGAACAAACGCACAAATGAATTACAAGACGTGGCAGCAGCGAAGAAAATTTTTCATGGCCAAATAGTTTCAAAATCAAAATTGTAAAAATCCTTTCAATTACTTTGATAACGTAAAAAAAATGTTTAGGCCGGGCACGGTGGCTCATGCCTGTAATCCTAGCACTCTGGGAGGCCGAGGCAGGAGGATCGCTCAAGGTCAGGAGTTCCAAACCAGCCCGAGCAAGACCTAGACGCCGTCTCTACTATAAATAGAAAGAAATTAACTGGCCAACTAAAAATATATAGAAAAAATTAGCCGGGCATGGTGGTGCATGCCTGTAGTCCCAGCTACTTGGGAGGCTGAGGCAGGAGGATTGTCTGAGCCCAGGAGTTTGAGGTTGCTGTGAGCTAGGCTGACGCCACGGCACTCTACCCTGGGTGACAAAGTGAGACTCTGTCTCAAAAAAAATAAAAAGGTCTCTATAGTTACAATCTTCTACCATTCTAAATCTGGAAAAGGGTTATGACCCATGGTCACAAAATCTCAATGAAGTCTCTATTACCCCTGATTAAACATATTCGACAGATGTGACTTCTGCCCCACCAATGTACGCACCCTGCACTGCCCGCCCAGGCACCACATTCAACAAAGCCTCATCTCACGGCTCATTGATCTACCGCCATGTCCACATAGCAAGGACCCCCAGTGATGCCACACCGTATAAAGCTGCCTGCCTGGGACTGAAGCGGTGTTATTCCAACATGATCTTACAATCCCTTCACACAAGTGACCACACAAACACGCACATGCGCTGCTCTCTCACGTCCAGCTGGGGACCAGCACGGGACAGCACATGAGGATGCATCGGCCCAGCTCTGCCACCACTGCCTCCTCACACCACGGTGTCCTCACATCCTAATGGCAGCATCCAGCAAGTGACAGATGGCCACAGATATGAGAGGTACGTATGATGAAGTTGTAGGGAACTGGGCTGTCACTTTGGGTACTTTCCTTTCACCTTTAGTCTCTGAGGTTCTCTGTGCAGCTCTGAGGATCGCTGCCAGAGCAGCTACTGAGCTACATCAAGTACGTCTGCGACACTCCTTCTCCCAGTCAGAAGCACTGCCCCAGTGGGATGTCTCTTCCTTAAGCTATACGTTTTCCAATTCAAGAGAAGCACCTAAACCCTAAAAAAGGAAAGTCACATAGGCCCGGATGAGACAGAAAGATTCTTGTGGCAAAACTAGAAGGAAAAAAATATAGAATGGGTCAGAAGGTTGCCCTTTGTTCAGCCAGAAAATGGGGGCATTCACCAAGGGCAGACATGGTGGGAAGGAGGGAGAAGGGGAAGCTGACCGTAAGGAGCAGGCGGCACAAGGCCACCCTCCAAGGGCTGCTGCAGCAGGTTCCCAAGATGAAACAAAGGGCATCATTGACAGCACGCATGAGTCAGAGTGGCTCCAGGTCAACGGCTGCAGCTTCTTTCAGCCCCTCCACTTTGAGGCAGCCCCTTCTAGAAGCAGGACTTCCTGTCCCACAAAGTGCCTCTGTAGCCTTTTGTCTACAAAAGAGGAGTGGCTTCTCTTCCTGTGTAGAGGAAAGACAGTTTGGGGGAGGCTGTTCCCTGCCCCAAAGTCTGACTGAGCAGAATCCTCTAGAGGGGCTGCAGATGAAGTGGAGGAGCTGGAAACAAGAGGTGGCTAGAATAGTACCAAAGAACACGATGCACAAACCCAGGCCTCTGCATCTATGATTCTTCACAAGACATGTCGGCGGTGGGGTGACCTCTGAATGGTCCAGATCCGCTCGCTTCAGGCAAAATACTTAACAGGTCTGTGCTCCACACTGCTCACCTGTAATAATGGAATCCCACCTGCCTCAGAGCTTGTGTGGGTCAGATGGCACCCGTGTGGGTCCTGGCACACCTGAAGCACAGGGGCCTTCTGCAAGCACAAGCAGCCAGAGTGATGACGAGCAGGGCCAGGCGCCACTATGGCCCAGCTACTGAGCCACATAAGCCAGGTGCCCATCACTGAGGCACCCCCTGCTCACGAGGTTGATGGACACCTGAACAACCTCCTCCAACACAGTGGCCAAGAACTAGGAGACAGTTCTGCATGAAACATTAAGGGGACACACAGGGGGTCCAAAAAGGTACCCAGGGCTGACATTTCAGTGGCAATTCTGCAGCTGGGGAAGCAGGGAAAGGTATCCCAGGTAGAGAAGCCTGCATGAAAAAGAAAAGTAGGTATGACCCAGAGCAGTGCAGGGTCATGCTGGGCCTGGAGGGCAAGCCCTGGGGAGTGCTGGGCTCCTCCCAGATACAGTTGCTCAGGACAAATGCCCCAGTGTCCTCCCTGACTCCTCCTTCCCTCAGGCCCACTTCCCATCAGCTCCACCTCAAACAGAGCCAGAATGTGGCCACCTCACACCACCTCTGCCTCAGCTACCCTGGTTCAAGCCACCAAACTTAAAACTTTCCAATAGCCATCACAGTCCACTCAGCCATATACACAGGTTCCAACTCTGTGGATTCAACCAACCAAGGCACAAAAATATTCAGGAAGAAAAAATAGAATCGTGTCTGTACTGAACACACGCAGACAGTATGAGGTATCGGCACTCCCCGTCCTGACCCGCAAGGCCCTGTGCGAGCTAGCCCTCCCTCTCCTTCCAGCACCAGCCTCAGCTCCTTCCGATCCCCACCCTGGGCTCTGGCCACACTGATTTCCCTGTGCTTCTCCAAACACCCCAGGCTTAGGCTCACTTTTGCAATTGCTTTCCCTCTGGCTGGAACATCTTCCAGCAGTTTCTGCAGGAGCCGCTGCCTCACAGCATCAGACACCTGCCCATTACCATCTTCTTAAGAAGGTCTTCCCCACCCTTCCCCATTTCTGACACTCCAGCCCCAACCCTGCTTTATTTTCTTAATAACACTCAATCCCACCTGCCAGATTAGGTATTTATATATCATCTCTCTCCACTCACAAGAATGTAAGCACCTTACAAACTAGGATTCTGTCTTGTTCACCCTGTATCCCTAGCCCTGATGGGTAGCAGGCACAGTAAACACGTGTGGAATGAATGAGTCAAGGAACCCGTGAGGCTCTAGTACAGACACACAGCATGAGAGAACGCACTTCTATTTTCAGCAGCGTGGCAAACCAGGTATCTTAATGACTCTCCTGTTGAAAATTTTTAAAAGCTGAATAAAATATAATTATGTCACTGAGCTGACAAGAAATAAAGCAACCAGAAGATACAAAAATAGCAAATTTAGAGAAGAAACACTAGAATATAAGTAAGTAGACAAGTCAGCCTTCTCTCTGAGGAAACAAAAAGAGAAAATATGAAAGAAGGATTTATAGACTTGGAGGAAATAGTGAAGTCTAACTTGCAACTAATTAACTTCCAGAAAGAAATAACATTAAGAATGAAGAAGCAGCAATATTTAAAGACAATTTTTCAGGCCGGGTGCGGTGGCTCACGCCTATAATCCTAGCACTCCAGGAGGCCGAGGCGGGCGGATCGCTCAAGGTCAGGAGTTCGAAACCAGCCTGAGCAAGAGCAAGACCCTGTCTCTACTAAAAAAATAGAAAGAAATTAATTGGCCACCTAAAACTATATAGAAAAAATTACCCGGGCATGGTGGCACATGGTGGCGCATGTAGTCCCAGCTACTTGGGAGACTGAGGCAAATGGATCGCTTGAGCCCAGGAGTTTGAGGTTGCTGTGAGCTAGGCTGACAAAACGGCACTCTAGCCGGGGAAACAGAGTAAGACTCTCTCTCAAAAAAAAAAAAAAGATAATTTTTCAGAATGCTGAAAGACACTGAAAAACCACAGATTAAGGAGTGTAATGAGCCCTTGTGAGATTTTTAAAAGAAAGAGAAAAAGAGCCACACCAAGACAAGTTAAGGTAAAACTGCAGAAATTTAAAGATACAGAAAAGATCATAAAAGGAGCCAGAGAGGCCAGGTGTGGTGGCTCACGCCTGTAATCCTAGCACTCTGGGAGGCCAAGGCGGGCGGATCCTTTGAGCTCAGGAGTTCAAGACCAGCTTGAGCAAGAGCGAGACCCCGTCTCTACTAAAAATAGAAAGAAATTGATTGGCCAACTAAAAATATATAGAAAAAGTTAGCCGGGTATGGTGGCACACGCCTGTAGTCCCAGCTACTCGGGAGGCTGAGGCAGAAGGATCGCCTGAGCCCAGGAGTTTGAGGTTGCTATGAGCTAGGCTGATGCCACGGCACTCACTCTAGCCTGGGCAACAAAGTGAGATTCTGTCTCAAAAATAAAAAAAATAAAAAAATTTTTTAAAAAGCAGCCAGAGAGAAAAAGATCACCTTCAAAGAATGACAACTGACTACAGCAACAGTGAAAGCCAGAAATCCCTGGAATAATACACTCAATATGCTGAGCAACAATAAATGCCCACTAAGAATTCTTTACCCAGCAAAACCAGTTTTTGAGAACTAGGCTTTCCAGACAAATTGTATACCACCAAAACACTCTTACAAAAAAGGAAACTTTAAACGGTATACTGCAGGCAAAGGGAAATTAGCTCGGAGAGAAAGCCTGAAGCACGAGAAGGAATAGTAAGCAAACACACTGGTGAATACATGGATAAATCTAAAGAGCATCAACTATAGGAAACATAGCATCAAGTTTGCAGGATTAAAAAATTCAGGAAAAATACTTGGCAAGTTGGGAGGGGTCTGCAATTAAAATGTTTTAAATCTTCCCATTATTTAAGAGAAAAGATATTGCTTTAGACTTTATGCAAAAATATCTAGGATAACCGCTAAAGGACTAGACCAAGAATTTAATTTCTAAACTAAGAAAACAAATGCAAAGGGGAATGGACACAATGGAACTCAATCAAAAAAAAGGACAACAAAAACATCTCACCAGAAATGTGGCAAATATTAATGGAAAGCACAGGAACAAGTAAAGGCAGCTGCTTCTCACCATTTCTATTCGAATTGCACTGGAGATCCCAGCCAATGCAACAAGAAAAATAAGTAAAAGGTATAAGAATTAGAAAAGAAGAAACGCAACATTGTTACTGGCAGATGACATCGTTTTAGCAAGGCTGATGGATAGCAGAATGCTATCTATTTAGAATGAGAGCTCTCAGCTACAGCTTGAGAGCTATATATTTAAGTATGGTGCTAGAAGCTTCATTTAACATGAGGAAAAAAGTATTATTATCTTCATTTTACAGATGAAGAAACTAAGACTCTGAGAGGTTAAATAACTTGTCCAAAGCCACCTGGCAAGTAAGCAGCTAGTTTTGAAATTAAGTCTGTCCCCAAAGCTTAACCTCTATGCTATGAAGAATGCCACTGAATTAGAGACAAGGACGACACCACATGATAAGCACCGTGCGTGTCCTCTCAGAGGCAAGTGTGATCATGTGGTCACAAGCACACGGGGGTCGGGGGGGGGACAAAGAGGAGAGATCGATCTGAGGACAGCCAGGGGAGAGGGAATGCTCAGAGAGGGAATGGTACTCTGGAGAGAATAAGATCAGCACGTACAAAGGTTAAAATGCACGGCAGAATCAAGGCTGCGGTAGCAGGAGAGCAAGAAAGGGAGTAGCTGAATACAAGGAAGTAGAAGAGGTGCCACCAGAGCCTTGACTGCCACACTAAACTTTAGTTATCCAGAGGTTATAGGGCATGATCCTATCAAATCTGTGAATGAAGTTCCCTTGGACAGAGAGTGGAGAACAGCCCATTGAGCCTCTAGACCTGGGATGTCCAATATGGCAGCCACCAGCTGTTGAACACCTGAAATGCGGCCAATTCAACTGAGGAACTGACTTCTAAATTTTGTTTAATTTTAATGTAAATAGCTACATGTGGTTGGTGGCTACCATATTGGACAGCACAGTTCTAGAGGTTCAAGACTGGAGGAGGGGCATGGGCAATATACGTAACCTTAACATTTGTACCCCCATAATATGCTGAAATTAAAAAAAAAAAAAAAAAAGACTGGAGAAAGGGAAATGGTTAGGAGACCAAGAAAGCAGCACATATTCAAGAGGAAGAAGAGACAGGACAGAGTGACTGATAATGCCAGGGAATGGGGTGGGGGAGGAACAGGAATTAAAAGTTTCTAGTTTTAGAGGCACGGTAGGTGGTAATGCCAAAAAAAGAAACAATTCAGAAGAAAGAACTGGTTTGCAATGGAAATAACTGGTTTGGGACTGATAAATGTGAGGTGCCTGCAACACATTCACATCTATACTGCACTCCAACCATGTCAAATTCCCAAGTCTGCCATATTCTTTCTGACCTCCTTGCCTTTGCACATGTCATTCCCTTGGATTCTCTTCTCTGCCTGGCAAGCCACTCTCTCTCCACCTCACCATCAAACTATGAAGTCTTCCCCAACCTCCTCCATGCTTCATGCCAGAATAAGGTCCCAATAGCTCTTTAAGAAGACTCATCACCCTGCTGGTTTAGAAGTCTCTTTACACCACTGGACTGTGAGCTCCTTAGGGAAAAGAACTCAATCTTACCCATTTATGGATCTCCAGAGTCTAGCAGAGTGCCTGATGCGAACCGAGTGGACAAGGGACCAGGTGGATAAACCAAATGACAAACCAACTGACCCCGCTAGCCAGAGTCCAGGCAGACGGCCCCCCAGTAGTGACCTAATGGATGGCTGGAAATAAGCACAGAGTTCACTCAGGCGCTTGTACGTCCATCAGTGAAAGCTGTCAGGTACTGGGACAATTACCATTTACATAAGCCTCACACCACAACTTTTATTACAACAAATTCTACCATCCCATATTCAAACTCAACTGTAGCAGTTTATTGGATGATCCTAAGAATAAATCTAATGTCTTAGAGTTCAACATATGCAAAGATTTCTCCTCCCAAAGTGGGCCCAATGCTTTTCTTCATGGCTTCAAGGTCTTGTGTATAAATAACATTCTTCCTGCACAGTAAGGTAGGCTCTGATTCACTAAGTGAACCTTAGCTGAACACCCTATAGGTGGGAAAGGTACAACATGTCTCTGCTTTCCAAGTCAATAGATACTGGTCATCAGTGTGCCACTATGCCCTGTGCTATTTTTTCTTTATGTGTTAGTTCATACCAGAAAAGAACTGTCGAGAGAAATCACTTCACTGGCCCCCAAATTGCCCTGTGTCTCATTTATTTTGCTAAATTAGCACCACTAATATTTGTTAGAAACTTAATCAAAGAGAGAATTCCAAATTGGGAAGTTCAATGTTTTGGCTTGGTATTAATAATTACATCAACATCTTGTCAAGTAAGCATTTTCCAGCAAAATCATTCTTCCCTGATCTCCTTCAAGGGCTCTGCTACAGAACAAATCCTGATGGGAAACAGGCTGAGTATGAAATTCATAGCACAGTCTTCATGTTAACAAAAATAAAATTTAAATCCTGTACTATAGTGATGATCACTGGCACACATTTCAAATTCAGGGTCCTTTCCGTTTGACTCTTTAAAAGTTTCCCAAAATAGAATAATATGCTTCATGAGTTCACATAAAGATTCATCTCTTATGATTCACATATGACAGAATCTAATGAGAAAAAATTTAAGCCAGGGTCCCAGGGCTGGAGGAGATATTAAGTAGACACCTAGTCTGTAACGTGGTGTCAGTGCAGAACTGTGATGTGCCAATAAATGCATTTAGACCAGCCCACTTAAACATGACTACAGTGCCTTCAAAAGTAATCTCTAGGCCGGGTGCGGTGGCTCACGCCTGTAATCCTAGCATTCTGGGAGGCCAAGGCGGGAGTATTACTCAAGGTCAGGAGTTTGAAACCAGCCTGAGCAAGAGCAAGACCCCGTCTCTACTAAAAATAGAGAGAAATTAATTGGCCAACTGAAAATATATAGAAAAGCATGGTGGCGCATGCCTGTAGTCCCAGCTACTCGGGAGGCTGAGGCAGGAGGATTGCCTGAGCCCAGGAGTTTGAGGTTGCTGTGAGCTATGATCACACCACTACACTCCAGCCTGGGCAACAAAGTGAGACTTTGTCTCTTAAAAAAAATAACAATAATCTCTATGGAAAGGAAAACTCTGCAATTCATTCATTCCTTCACTCATATATTTAAATCAATGACTCCTGTTTTTTAATTGTCACCATTTCACCATTCTCTCTCTCTCTCTCACACACACACACACACACACACACACACACCTCTCTTTACCCAGCTATAAGGCCTAAGATACTGGGAGAAGTTTCTTCACAGTCTTAGAGGGGGTTCTGAGGCTACTACTGGAATCTGGTCTAGCGAGAAGCCCCCAGCAGATAGATGTGAAAAAGGCCCAAAGGCCAACAGCCCAAACGATGTCAACAGCACAAACTCTCAGAGGTTTCTGAGCAACAGCAGTGCCAGGTCTGCCCTTTAGCCCTCCTCATTCTGCAGCAAAGCCAGCGCCAGAGTAGGCTGGTATCCTCTTCATACCTTTAAATCTCACGAGCATAATGGAATATACATTAATGTGGGCAGAAAACAGGGGCGGGGGTGGAGAGAGTATCAAATATTACTGACTGGGGCAGAAGAAGGTCAATTATGTATTAATTAAGGGAGCCAGATGGAATATTCTGTACTTAATATGTACTGAAAATGTAACAGAAAGTACAAAATGCTAATGGGGGGCCTGTGCTTGGGACGCTTGTGCCTGCGACCTGCAAATGCGTCGCTCTCTGATAAAGGCGCGTAGGTAGTGGCCACGACCTCTGGGCTGGGATGCTACATGCTCCCAGTGGAAGCAGGGGAGCCGAGCCCGAGCCATGGCCAGTACAGTGGTAGCAGTTGGACTGACCATTGCTGCTGCAGGATTTGCAGGCCGTTATGTTTTGCAAGCCATGAAGCATATGGAGCCTCAAGTAAAACAAGTTTTTCAAAATCTACCAAAATCTGCTTTCAGTGGTGGCTATTACAGAGGTGGGTTTGAACCCAAAATGACAAAGCAGGAAGCAGCATTAATACTACGTGTATGTACTACTGCCAATAAAGGAAAAATAAGAGATGCTCATCGACGAATTATGCTCTTAAATCACCCAGACAAAGGAAGATCTCCTTATATAGCAGCCAAAATCAATGAAGCTAAAGATTTACTAGAAGGTCAAGCTAAAAAATGAAGTAAATGTATGATGAATTTTAAGTTCATATTAGCTTTGTATACGAATACCAACTTTTTATAATAAAATACCTCAGAGCTACAAAAAAAAATTATACCAATTGAACTTATAACTATTTCCATGTTTTTAGAATAAATTAATAAAATAACTGACTGTGATGTCTGTTATTTATATAGTATTTTTTGACTTCGTGGCCTTTTTCTAACAAAGTTAACTTTAGTTCCTTCAAAAGCAGTCGATTATTAATATATGCTATTGGATAGTGGTCCTCAGTGAGGGTTTTATTGGCATTTTGAATGGTACAAATCCTCATAGTACAAGAAGCGTCCTCCCATTGTAGGACTCTTGTGTCCCTGCTCTTCACCCATTAAATGCTAATAGCACTCCTCAGTCATTGTGACAAACAAAAACTTGCCTCCATAATGATTAGATGGTACCAGTTGAGAACTACTTCTGTAGGATAGGCTTTGCATTTTTTATTAATTGTGATATTTTTGTCCTATCCTGCATGATTAAAGTCATTTCCTTGTATAATAAGTAAGCAATTCTGTCTTCTCTTTGCTGTTTAGGGAAAACCAGTCAATTTAAAAGAAAATCCTGTCACTTTATATGGATACATCCTTGTAATGTGTATCTATGGCTACATACAACATGTTCAGAGAACCCAATTTTGCAAGTGTTTTGGTGACAAGAATTATATATGTTAATGCTTACTACAATCAATAGCAAAAGTATCTCCACATTAGGTCAAGGGCAAAAGTAACTCCACATTAGATGCAATTAGATTAGTAATTGGTTTTACTACTTAAAATAGTAACCAAAGTCAGTTTGAACATTGGTGGAAGTGGGAAAAAAATAGCAAAATATAATCTTTCCTTTTCCCCTTCCTCTATGTGAAGAAAAACCTTTACCTTCTGTTTTATGTTGTTGGATCTAGGGCTAGGTTTTTTTTCTGATCTGTGTTTCTTTCTTTGTTTTTAATTCTTTGCATGTCATCACCCAAACTTAACACAATCATCTACTTCCATTCTCTACCCCTTGGCATTCTTTTCTTTGACTTTCTTTCTATGAAAAGTTCATTCTTATCTATTCTTTGAACTTGTTTGGCATTCATATATTGAGAACTGAGCAGTGTCCTAGACATTTACTTAAGGGAAATAGGAGTAAGTTTATTATATTAGGGAGAAAAAATATGGCCACCAAACTCATAGACTTTGTGGTATTAAATAATCACTTTTGTAAAATCACTAGAATATAGTAAAAGACAACATGCAGGTACTGAGCATTCAGCACATGTTTGCTTAATATTGGGAGGTAGTCATTTCAGTATTAATTTAGATTTTATATGTTAGTAACTATTAGAGTAGATAGGTTTTTCCTTTTGAGCCAAGACACAAATTAGAATTTCTTTTTTTTATCAATATTGGAATTTATATTTTACTATTTGCTTTTTTAGTTGTACCAGTTGACAGTGTGGTTATTTATATTGATAGAAATGACACTGCCTGACTGACATACTTCCATATTTGGACTCCTACATCTGTTAACTCTTATTATAAACAGAGTTCCTATGAATACTTTAAGTGAGCTATTTACTCTAGACCTGCCTATGAAAATTCATGTTTTCATACCTGTTTGTCAAAATTAACTGCAAAACTCTTAATTTCCCCCTTCCAAAAATAGTCCAAAGACATAGTGGTAGGTATATGATATTTTGTAATGTTATAAATATTTCTGTTATATTTAATGAACTATGTTTAAAAAGTTTTTTAAAGTTCCTTTGTTTTATTGCAGTATACAAGTTAATTATAATTATTAGAAGCATCATTAAGTTTGTAGAGAGCTAAGGTTTTCTTCATTTAAATTAATAAGGATTCCTAAACATTGACTTTTAATGAGGCTAAATCAGATTTCACAGTTGAAAAAGGAAAAAAAATGTTAGAATTTTTTTAAATGCTGGTGTAAGACATCTATGATTTTGCATGTAAACATTCAAAATTTAAATTCTCCTAAATTATAAAAATACTCAAGAATATAGTGGATATAGAAACAATTTGTATTTATTATGGAAAGTACTGGTTTCAGTACCACAGAAAAGTAGGACAAAGCTTTATTGGGATGATAAAAATCTATCTTACATTGAAGAGATTCTTTTTTCTTGGTTATTCATACATTCTAGGATTTTATTGAAACTCAGTATCTTAGCAAAATTGTTCTAATTATTTACCTAGAACTGAGACCCAGAGAGACTGATTTATGTTTGTTTCTAAAGCTTAGATATAATGAACAAAAAGGAAATTTGACTGTTGTTGCTCTGAGAAAGGCCACTAATACATTTAACTGCTTCAGATGATCAGGGAAATTGCTGTCTCTAAACATCAAGGAATTTATTTCTATATTGATCTTTTTTTTTTTTTCTCTTTCCATTTTTAGGGACAGAGTTTCACTCTGTCACTCAGGCTGGAGTGCAGTGGTGCAATCATAGCTCACTGTAATCTCAAACTTCTGGGCTCAAGCAATCCACCCACCTTGGCCTCCTGAGTAGCTGGGACCACAGGCGTGTACCACCATGCCTGGATAATATTTGAAATTTTTTGTAGATGCAGGTTCTCCCTATATTGCCCAGGTTGGCCTTGAACTTCTGGCCTCAAGTGGTGCTCTCACCTTAGCCTCCCAAAATGTTGGGATTATAAGCGTGAGCTACTGCACCTGGTCTGTTTCTGTATTAATCTTAAAGCTGGGCTTAGTTTGGTGAATCTTTTAAGTAAATTGCTTTTTATACTAAATATTAAATGTTTTAATAGTTACAAATAAAGACTAGTATAGTCATGACTAATAGGTAATTTGCAAATGTATTTACAGCTCTATCTTAAAGGAACCAACCGCAGAAAGCCTTCAGGCCCTGTGTGCACTAGGGTTGGCAATGCAAGATGCTACACTGTCAAAAGCAGCACTTAATGAGTTACTGAAGCACATCAAACACAAAGACAATGATTATCAGAAGTGCCTTCTTACTTCAGCAATTTATGCACTCCAAGGCCGCAGTGTGGCAGTGCAAAGACAAACATCTAAAGCTGTTCACAGGTAAATTCTGCATTTGTGAACTTGGGGCCTGATTATACCGTATGTGGTTATGTTTGATATTTGGACTTTATTAAGACTGTAAAATGAGGTAAGTATATATTTTTGGAAACCAAACTCTGGTTTTATGAAATTTTACATAGGACCAGGTAACTGACTATATATGTTTTTTCACCTGTAAGGATTTTTCTTTTAATTCAGTTGACAAATTTGACCTTTAGTCAGGTTAAGACCCAAACCTTGTTTTGCTATATAAGCCATTATTCCCAAGTTTGTAATATTCTCAGTCTCTTATCTGATACCGTCCAGGTTGATGGTATTAGGAATTTTTGGCTATTTAAACGTTAATTAATGTCTTCAAAATTTGGAAAATAGAAAGCTGTCATTAGCAACAGTGGTTATTTATTTTATTATGAGCAGTAATGTATCTGTAGTTTCTTTTCCTTCCATAGCTTATTTTTATCCATAATCTTTGCTGGTTAGTTATATTTTTTAAAAATTAAATTATTTTAGTATAAAGCTTATTCCTTATGATGTCATTTTTATTAGAGGTCATCCTCCTGGTGTACAATATTATTTATCCTATAATTTTTAATCTCTTTAGGCCTTCTTTGAACACAATGTATTAAATTTCCTTAACTTTTCTTAATTGTCTCATGGCTTTATAACACATTACTGATTTTTCCTTCTGTTTGTAAGGACTGTTGTTGTATACTGGAGATATAAAGTATGTTTTCTAAAAATTAAGACACTTTCAACGAAACATAGACAATTAATGTGAACTTTTTTAGGTGTCTAAAAGATTTTTAAACTTAATACAATATTAGTTATTTGTACATTTTGTTATTAAAGTAATGTCTGTCTCTAAGCCTGCTACTTTTGGTGATCTCTATAGTAACCCGGGTGACCCTGCTCTTTGGTCTCTGTTGTCCCGAGTTGTTGCTCAATATGCTCAACGAAATGCAAAGGTGAGTAGTGTTCTAAATTCTGGCAAAAAGCTATAATAACTTGTGATGTGGTAAATATTATAATTTTAAGTTATAGCATTATTTTTCTGGAAGATAATTAATAGAGTTAAGGGAGTTCTGTTATTTAACCAAATTTTCCTTTAGTCAATCAACAAGTACTAGACTGAGTTTCCTCCATGAATTATTGTACTGTTCTGGGTGTTGTGGGAGCTACAAAGAAGTAGGAAAATATTTTTGAACATATAGAGATTATGTTAATGACTATATGATAAAGTGACATAACATTGCCATGTAGTGAGCATTAGCTATGTGTTTTTGAATCCCAAAAGAGAAT
Source organism: Cheirogaleus major (assembly GCA_963574435.1). Classification (NCBI taxonomy): domain Eukaryota; kingdom Metazoa; phylum Chordata; class Mammalia; order Primates; family Cheirogaleidae; genus Cheirogaleus; species Cheirogaleus major. The sequence continues at coordinate 9,154 of CAUYPO010051367.1, read as the reverse complement.
TTTACTTAAAAGCTGCTTAAAGGTAAGACAATAAGAACTACAACACTGCTAATGTCCAAAAATGTAAGTATAAACATGAAGTCACTGATTATAAGGATTATATACTGTACTGTAGTTTGTACAGCCAGATATTTTCAGGACTCTATGTTCTGTTAACTCCTGTGGTTAATATGTCCTTTCATATTTCACTTAACTGGTTGATAAACATAATGATAATAGCTATTATGGTTTAATCTTAATCACGCAATCATGTAATCATCTTAATCACTTAATCACGTCTAATAATTCCAATATCTGAAGTCTGTGGGTCTGTTTCTGTTAGTCCTACTGGTTTTCACCCATGGTGGCTTTGTTTCTTTGTTTACCTGGTTATGTGTACTTGAAAATTATTTGTAGGAATAATTTGAAGCTTAAAACTAAGGTACCTTTCTTTAGAAAGGGTTCCTATTTGCTTCTGCCAGGTGCTTAGGGGCTCTATCAATCTGGGACTACCTTATATAAGGCTTAGAACTTGAGGTTTCTGGACCAACCAGGCTCCTCTGTGCCTGGGTTACAAGGTCATCTGAGACCTGGCTTAATTTGGGTTCACCTGGAACCTGAGCATGTAGCCACTTGGGTGCTCACCTTATTGTGATGTGGGTTTCCTTTACACTCCCCTCCTTGTGTGAGCCCTGGGCTTTAATTTCTGTCCCTCTCTAGCCCATCTTTAATTTAAGATGAAAACTAAAATTTGTTAGCATCTGCAAATGGCAGAAGTGGCTTCCCTGTTCACTTGTCTTTCTGGATTCCAGTTTTCCCTTTTAGGTTTGGTCTGGTAAGTCCTTAATATCTTGTCAATTATTAAATACTTTTAAGAATATGGTTTTTTAATATTTTATCCTAGTGTTTCTTAAACTTTAATGTGCCATTGAAATCACTTGGTGATTTTGTTAAAATTCAGTAGGTCTAGGGTGGGGCCCAATTGTCTGAATTTCTAACAACTTCTCAAGGAATGTCAGTGCTGCTGGTGCACAGGCCACAGTTTCAGTAGCAAAGTTTTATCCCACATTTTTAGTTATTTTCAGTGAATTAATTGACTCAGAGAACCTAGAAGACTATAATTATTAGGCACTGGAATAAAGTATTTTATTATGTGTCAGCTACTGTGCTAAGCATTTTTATATATTTTGTCATTTAATCCTAGCAACCATATGAAGTAGCTGCAATTATTGTCCATTTTATAGAAGAGGATACTTGAGACATAGAGTTTAAATAACTTGCATAAAATCAGTTAATAGTTGTGATGATGGGATTCAATCCCAGATTAACTCCCAAATCCTTCTACTCTGCTGTGTTGACTTTCTTCTTTTTAATCTATCTTCTATTTGTTTTATACTGACTTTTTTAAAAGTTTATTTATGTTGTTAGCATTCTTTATTTGTGTGCTAAATACAGTTTTGAAAACATTTCTGATACACTTCTGGTATGAAATGAGAGATACAGTATACTTTTTTTTTTTTTTTTTTTTGAGATAGAATCTTGCTCTTTTGCCCAGGCTAGAGTGCTGTGGCATCAGCCTAGCTCACAGCAACCTCAAACTCCTGGGCTCAAGGGATCCTCCTGCCTCAGCCTCTCAAGTAACTGGGACTACAAACATGTGCCACCACACCTGGCTAATTCTTTTCTTTCTTTAGTTGCCTGGCTAATGTTTTCTATTTTTTAGTAGAGATGGAGTGTCGCTCTTGCTCAGTCTGGTCTCAAATTCCGGAGTTCAAGCGATCCTCCACCTCGGCCTCCCAGAGTGCTAGGATTACTGATGTGAGCCACCACTCCTGGCCTTAGAGTATACTTTTGATGTAAAATGAAATCATTCTTGTAATTTACTTTCTTTTCCAGGTAAAATGTCTAATAATTGAATTTTTAAGAGTTAGAGATTTCAAATTGACCTTATGAAAACTCTGTGATGCTGCATATATTTTTTCTTGTTTTTAGTATTGATTTGCTTATTGAAGCAATGATGAGCTTCATGGTGCTCCAAACTTTTGTTTTTTATTTTACTAGGGACTATGGAAGTTTAAAAAACACTATGTATTTTCATGGAGTAAAGCCATGTTAGTTTATCTTTTGATCTCTTCCTCCTTTCCTTTCTCTCTGCTCCTGTCTCTTTTTCAGTCTTTCTTCCATGATCTCTTTTATATTGTTAAAAAAATGCGCACATTTATTTAGTACCACTGTGAAATCATGTAACCTTTGAACTGTTGAATGAATATTTTAAAAGTGGAGTTGAAATGATCATAGTGGAAAAGATTTCTTTTCACAAAAATACTAGTCTTTTAAAACAGTACTAATAATTGATACAAAAGGAGTTTAGAAGTTGTGAATGTGATAAAACTAAACCTTTCAAATGATTTAATGGAAAGATTTCATCTTAATTTTTACTATTTCATGAAAGTTGTTGCATTTGTCTAATCAGTATTTTCTATTATAGGGAGGCGCTGTAGCAGGAAATGTGGCTCATATTCTGGACTCAAATCATGGGAAGGTTAGTTTACCCTAGTACCAAGGAAATGTTTGAATTGTTAAGTAATATTTATAAAGGAATTAAATAATTTTTCTTCATAGCTTTAGGAGTCCCATCATATCAAATACTTTCATCACTTTAAAAGACAGGGAGCTACAAAGAGAATTGGTTAAAATATTTCTTTTCTCTTATGTAGAAGGCATTACTGTATACTGCAGTAAATCAGTTGGCAATGGGAAGCAGCAGTTCAGCAGAAGATGAAAAGAATATTGCACTAAAGACCATTCAGAAGGCAGCACTCCTTTCTCCAGGTGAATATAATATTCATTTCATTAATTCAAATCTTGCATTTGTGACTTAGAGGAACAAAGTTTTTATTTCTAGAAAATAAGACAAAAGGGAATTTTAAGAACATGTTTTAAGATTTTGCATATTATTTGATTGTCTGCTTTTGGCCACTAATAATTAAGAGAGACTTAATTACTGGAACAGGCCAAAAGGAATGCCTACTTAAAGATACTCTGTTACCTATTAATGAAAATCTGAATTATATATGTAGTTTCAAGAAGTTTTACTTCCATTTTTTACCATTCTGGTTTACCTATAGCTACTAAATTATTTAATAAGCATATTTAGATATTTGTAGTTTGAAGGATGAGGATGTGTCTTGTGTGGTAACTGTTGTAAGTGCCAAGGTTATGACCTCACCGGAGCTAGCCATTGCATATGACTACTATAGCATGCGTCCATTAATACTACTGGAAAAATACCTTAGAGGACTGTAATGTCTAGCAATGTAGAGTTATAAGGTGTATTTTTGCATAATATTATTTTAGACATGAAATATAGCATTAAAATTTATTCCTCTAGAGCACTTCAAACATTTGTTAGATCAGAATGCTATTGCTTTTGGCTAGACACTGTTGGTAAACAGATTGTACAAAGAATAGGTTCAATGTTATCTTCACAATAAATTGTAAAGATCCTGACTAAGCTGCAAAATATCAAACATTTCAGGGATTATTTTATAAAATAAGTAAACAGAACAATATCCTGTTGATTATCCTTACTTTCATTTTGATGTGGTCAGAACAGAAAGAGACCCTAAACATTTGGATTTGTCTATATTGTATATTGATAAGTTTCTGATTTTTGGAGATGTTCTCAAGCAAATAGTAGATAGGTACTCTCAAGAATTCTTACTGTGGATAGAGAATGATAGAAGATCTATTAGCCTTTGATTATGTAAGGCCATAAACTTGAGAAAGTTAAGATTGCCCAGACAAGTCTTCTCTAATGATCTCCTCTGATTTTCCCATATTATCTGGATACACACATACTCAAGGGAGCAGAGTCATCCTATAATGTGCTTAAAACAGGGACTGGGTGGTGAAGATGAGTGCCTGTTGAGACTTGGAAGTCAAATGAAAGTGAATATACTTGCAGTTATATGTGACTATACATCTAGTCTTTGTAGATCTTTAGTTGTACAAAGTGCAGTTTTGCTAAATGTTATACCAAGGAGTCTTTTCAAGAATTTAAAGATAATCCCAAGAATTTAGAATTGAATAAAAGAAAATCCAGTTTCTGCTAGATTAGTGTTTCTGTGATACTAAGAGGTATTTTCAGCAAACTGTAGTTTAAAATTATTAGGTTTGTAGTTTATATATTATCCCAGTGTCACTTTATTTCATAGAGCATTGGAGTTGCTAAGTATCTGTGGAAGAGTTAATAGAAGCAACAATTTGTTTGTATTGTGACAGAAGAAATCGCTGCCCACTATGGTCCATCCCCCTGCCAGACATCTAAACTATGTAATACCATAAGATCCCTAATGGGGTTGTTCACTTAATCTTAAGAGTAAGTCAATATTCAGAAACTGAATCCACTTCAGTTGGAATCATTGAATTTTAGACCTGATGGTACCTCAACCTTGTTTTATAGAAAAATGAATCCCAAAGGAAAAGCTACCACATGTTAATTAGTGGCATTGCTAGACCTAAAGCCCTAAGGTTCAGTCATGTGCCTTTCATTTTACAGTAATCAGATCTCATTATAATAAATTCTAGGGAATGGTACCCATTTGTTTATTCTGGAATTTGAATATGTCTATGTTACTTAAAATAAGATAGTTATTATTTGGGGCAGAATTATTTCATAGCATGAAGGTATGTATTTAACTTTTTATAAAGGTTTTTCATCTGTATAGATTTTAATGATTCTTGTGATTTTATTCTTATACTATTAGCGGTAATACTGACCATCTAAATGAAATAGATACATATTTCACACATTTGATATGAGCCATATATTAGATGGAGCAGTCAGGTAAGAAAAAATATAAAACTAAAGCTACTCACAGTGGATAATGGACTTAAACTGAAGGCATGAAACTATATGAATTCTAGAAGAAAATACTATGGAAAAACTCTTATAGACGTTACCTAGGGAAAGAATTTATGAAGAAGACCCCAAAGACACAGCAACAACAAAAATAAATAAATAGGACCTTATCAAATTAAAAAGCTTCTACACAGCCAAGGAAACTATGAGGAGAGCAAACACAACCTACAGAATGGGAGAAAATATTTGCATGCTATACATCCTATAAAGGGCTGATAACTAGAATCTATATATAACTCAGGAAAATCAGCAAGAAAAAATCAAGCCCAAAGAAGACAGACTAATGGCCAAGAAACATGAAAAAATGTTCAACATCTCTAATCATCAGGGAAATGCAAATCAAAACCACAATGAGATATCACTTAACTCTAGTGAGAATAGCTTTTATCAAAAAGTCCCAAAACAATAAACGTTGGTGTGGATGCAGAGAGATAGGAACACTTATACACTGCTGGTGGGAATGCAGACTAGTACAACTTCTGTGGAAAGTATTATGGAGATACCTCAAAGAGCTAAAAGTAGAACTATCATTTGATCCAGCAATCCCTTTACTGAGCATCTACCCAAAGGATAAAAAGACATTCTATAAAAAAGACATCTGTACTCGAATATTCATAGCAGCACAGTTCACAATTATAAAGATGTGGAAACAACCCAAGTGCCCATCAATACATGAGTGGATTAATAAAATGTGGTGTATGTTTACCGTAGAGTACTACTCAGCCACAAAAAACAATGGTGATCTAGCACTTCTTGTATTGTCCTGGATAGAGCTGGAGCTCATGCTAAGTAAAGTATCCCAAGAATGGAAAAACAAGCACCACATGTACTCACCATCAAATTGGTATTAATTGATCAACACTTAGTGCACATATAGTAGCAACACTCATTGGGTGTCAGGCAGGTGAGGGGGAAGGAGGGGATGGGTATATTCACACCTAATGAGTGTAGCATACACTGTATGTGGGATGGACACGCTTGAAGCTCTGACTTGGGTGGGGCAAAGGCAATATATGTAACCTAAACATTTGTACTCCCATAATATGCTGAAATAAAAAACAAACAAAAAAATGAAAGCTAAAAAGTATGATAAAGCGACTATTGTTTAACTAGCACCCCCTTGTGGAATTTTAAATCATTGATTTGTTTTTTAAGGGTAGCAGGACTAAAATATTAACTGTTGAAGTAAACTGCAAAATAAAATTTATAAAAATAAAAGGCCAAGCAAATGAAAAATACCCTCTAAGTTCCAGAAATCGTCTTCCAATTTTTTCTTTCCATAAGGAACTTGCTTAAAAAGGGAAGTCTATATGCATAATCTCTTTCTCTTATTACCTCTCCATCCCACTGCTTGTTGTCAGGCTTCCCCCCTCCTCTGAAACTGTGTCAAGGTGTGAAGGAAGGAAATATCAAATGAACAAAGGAACATATAATTATATAAATTCTTTGCTTGGAGTGATAGTGACTTCCATGCTTGCCTGTTAGAACATAGATAAAATCTTGAACTTTTCCTTTTGCTCAAACTTTTCTTAAGAACTAAAAAAATTGTGTTATCTTGGTTATTCTGTGATAAAGCCTTTAATACAAGGACTAAATAATTAAGATGGGTGTCTATTTGAGGTTTGTCCTTGGTGTAAAGCAAAAGTCGACCTAATTGCCCTTTCCTTGGTAGTATAGCACTCTAGGCATCTGAGCTAACCAGCCACAGAAGAAGAGCTTTAATAGGATATTTCTCATCCTCTGATGTGTTTAGAAAAAATGGCAAATCTTGAAAGATGGATATAGTACTATGTCTCTGAAAACAAGTATAATTTAGTTTTCCTTTAAAAAAGTGGAATTTTTATGGAGATACAATTAATTTCTTTTTGTACTCTCATTTTTGGTAGTTTTTCAACATGTTGATATTAACAAGACTTCTAACTGTATTTCCTGTTTTTAGGTGACCCTGCTATCTGGGCTGGGCTAATGGCAGCCTGTCATGCTGATGACAAACTGGCTCTAGTGAACAACTCTCAGCCAAAGAGGATAGATTTGTACTTGGCATTGTTATCTGCTGTTTCCGCTTCAAGTAAGTTTTAAAAAACATTTTTATACATGATTTAATTCAGATTCCTTAAATGGTTAAATCAGGAAAACAACTTCAGCAAATATTGTTATAAAAAATATACTCATTGAAGAACCCAAAGGTCTAATAGCTGTACAGAAATGTGATGGACATATATATATTTTCTCTTCTATATAGCTAAAAAGTCCAATATGTTCTGTTAGCTAAAATCTTCCTTTTGTGGCAATTTTCTGCTTTGAGTCTTGACCAGTGTTTTAGGACAGGGGTGACCTGAAAGCAGTCCTTTATTGAAACCAGCGCTGAAATTGTCCTTTGATTTTTCCTGGGAATCTTGGCTAGGGTAGCTGTTGTTCTAATCAGATTTAGTTCGCATTATTTTGTAAATCTATAAATTTCTTCATTGAAAAGTGGTCTACATAAAAACATACTTAAGACAGAGTCTAGAGAAGTCCTTACATACGTTTCTTCTGCCTAGCTTAGGAAAAGGCATATTGAGCATGCTTTTTTATTGAGCAGCAAAAAAGCAACATTGTATATTATGTTTCTGTCTAGTAAAGCCCATCTGGTTACTCAGGCACCCTCTGCCTACGTTATCAGTCACAATTATCAGAATTCTAGAAGCCTAGACAGAAAGCAGATTTCCACCATAAATCATAATCCAGGATACTCTCCCCATCTCAATCTCCTTAATTTAATCACATCTGCAAAGTTCCTTTTGCCATGTAAGGTTACATGTACACAGGTTCAAGGATTAGACATTGATATCTTTGAGGGGACAATATTCTTCCTATCAAAATCATATTTAAAAAAAAAGAAAAGTGATCTACACATAAGTTAACCTGCTTTGATTATAAATAGATTACCTTACTTTTGTCTTGGGACAGTAGTTTTTCACTAAATTAATTTTAGGTTATTAGTTATTTTTTAGTAAATGTTAAACAGTGTCAGTGGTGTCTGTGATTTCCTTGGTGGCTTCCTTGTGGTTGTTAGTAGAGGGTGTCATAACGTTTTGCTGGGGTCTGGGACGCCAGGTGGGCCACTATTCGGGCCCAAGTCATGGCAATGGTGGGCTGATTATGCTTGTCCTTTGGTCCCAGGATGGTTTACGCTGGCTCCGGTGTCAGCAGATCCAGGCAGGCCAATTCTTGGTTCTCTAGGTAGCTTTCTTGGGTGCTGGGAATGGCATCGTGGGTGGACGGGTTGGGGGGGTTCTTGAGCACTTGGGCAGCAGGTGTGGAATGGGCTTGGCAATGGCAGTGGTGGGACAATCTTCTGGGACCCAAGCAGTCTGGACTAGTATTGGTGTCTGCTGCAATGGGCTGGGTAGGCCAGTACCCAGGCCCACAGGTGGTATATGCAGGTTGGTGCCAGCTGCAATGTTAACTGCAGGTTGGGTGGGCCCAGCCTCAGACCCCAAGAGGAGTGCTCAAGTGTCAATGGTGGTAGACTGGGCCAGGCAACCCTTAGGCCTCTGGGTGTGTGCTCAGATCTGCACCAGGCAGACCTGTCCTTAGTTCCTCTAATGGTGCATGCAGGTACTGGCTGTGGTAGGGAGGAATGAGAGGATCCCCAGGCTGCCAGTGGAATGCTCAGGTGGGGGCATCAGCGGCTGTGCTACAGCCCTGCTACTGGGGACGGTGTGGTTGCTTTCAGTGGGAACAGCTGTAGGCAGGTGGCTGAGGGGGGCATGTGCTTTGCTCATGCCTTGGCATCACCGCAGCCCACAGTGGCTTTCAGTGGGGTGCTGGGGATGTGGAGATGCAAGGGCTGTGGGGCCCCAGGGCAGGATGCAGTCTAGTAAGGAGTGGACTGTCAAAGTGGCACTGCTCTGTAGCTGGTTAGAACTTGGGGTTTTGTGGGTCTCAGCGCAAGAGAGGCAATGGCATGGGGCAGTGCCATTGCGTAGTCTTCAGGCAGCTCCCTATGTTAGTCTCACGGCCCACAAAGGTGGAGGTGCTCTCCCGTGGCTAGGATTATGGGAGTCCAAGGCAGGAATGTAGACAGCTGGGTGTCTCTCAATTGCTCTTTCCGTACATTAGGGAGCCTTTCCAGGCTCCCAGCTAATCCCGGCCCAATCCTGAGCAGGCCACCTCTCCCTCCCTCCTTCCCTCTCTCCCTTCCTTCTCCCCCAACCCCCCACCAGAGGCAGGGTCTCACTTACTCTGTTGACCAGGCTGGAGTGCAGT